>VYZS01086648.1:12609-27992 GCA_013400695.1 Neodrepanis coruscans | reverse complement strand
GTTTACTTAAAACACAATTTTGTAGTGTTACACAAATGTACTGATCTCCCTAAACCAAAGCACAAAATTATAAAATAGACTCAGTCCAACTCAGAATTAGTATATGTATAGAATTATTGCATATCAAGGTGAATATCTAGAGGTCAAACAGACAGTTACATTTATACTGAGGATTCAGAACTGCATCTATAGGGTCAGAATTATTCTCTGGCCTCAAGACTAATTCAGATATGATTTGACCACATCTATACTATTAATTCACTTGTTAGACAATAAGATAGTTGGGTATAGCACGTAGACGATATTAACTCCCAAAGTCAGGCACAGGAAACATAGCCTACCTATCTTCTCTGGGCGAAGTGCAGGCTGCCTTTTAAGCTTGGAAGATATTTGCCTTTTAAGTCTGAACTGTATAAAAGCCTTTTAGAAAGTGACAGAATAAACCACGACATCTTCAGGGGTATAGTCACTGATGACTACTAAATGTAAAGGTTTGTCCTTGGTCAGAGAACTGTCTTGATAAATTAGTTCATTTTCCCACCTAAACTCTGAAAGGAGCTCTTGCATCAGGAAACCAAAGGACACCTTAAAACACCTAGAAGGGAGAAGCAAACAATCTGCAGTAATACATACAAGTACATTTATCAGTTTTCCTAGATTTGCGTATTTCTTGTGCCTAAACAGTAAAAACCAATCACCCTTTAGATTCCTTAGATAGCCTGTATTCCAGCAGTCTCTTTTAACTATCACATGTCCATCAAGAACTGAACTGCAAACCTGCATGCTAAGGGATATGGGAAAGATTCTAAGCTCTGCAAAATCATAGAAAGCCACAACACATCTCAGTAGTGAGAAATACTGGCTTCCTCTGTGGAAAGGTTATGTGCAGACTTCATTCACTAGTAACTCTGCTAGACAGACCGTATGAGAGCTCTTCCAGCCCTAAATTAATATAAAGGAAGTACAGATAAAACATTGTCTTTGGTCAGATTCTTCATAGATTTCATAAAGAGGCTAAAATTTGCAACCACTAATATGAAAGATTGAGTGATTGATAGCTGTATCTTCAGACAGTATACAAGAAAGCCTTAGGAAGGAAGTATCTTGAACTCATCCAATTTGTTACTAAAACCTTAGACAGAAGCTGACAGACTTCATATGTTACACTCATATGTACATTTCAAGTTCTGGTACTGTGGTCCTCAGATGATATTTGCAGTGTTTTGGTGTTTGACGGACAGATGGATTTCTTTAAACATTAGGAGCTGTGTCCATCATAGATAGTGTTGGAAAAATTTATTCAGTTCCATTTAAAAGGAGGTATATGATGGGCAGTGATGTTTTGTGTGTGTTGCCTTCTTCCTTGCGATCATCCAGATTTTGAGAAGCTGCCCAGCTCAAAATAGTACTGGAGCTTAAAAGATACTGAAAACATAGAGCACGACTGCTGCCTTCTCAGAGATCACTATCGTATTTATGTGTCTCTCTTACTAGCACAAGGAAGTATATTCAGTTGTGGAACGAAAGGCTGCAGTGCCAAAACTCCCAAGGAAAATCTGTGAAAATTTTTTACCTTAATATAAAATTTGGGGTTTAGTGACACCACTTGTTATAAGACATTAAATATACTCTACAGAAAATGGATAAGATCAATAGGGAATAGGATTTCCAACAGCTTCCAAATGAGAAAACACCTGCGTAAGATGGTACAACATTCAAATATCTGAAGGCTGTTCTCAGTATTGTTCAGTTCCTATGTACCATTAGGTACAAATACAAATATTATCCTGCTTGATTTCTAAATTTGAGTCTGTGTCATTGAAAATGAGACTGAGAGAGCTTATAATAGCTTGTAAGGTAGAAGAGCAGAAGTTTTTAGACATCATATTGTGATTTGAATGAACATCTCCAGTGAACACTTTGACCAGCATTGAAGATGAGACTTTTTCAACTTTCCATGTTTAAATCCTTCCACTTTGCAAGAGTAACTAAAAATCCATGGACTTCCTAGATGCATGTACACTAGGTTATAGAATTAATATCTTTTGCCCTTCACGAAATTTCTAACTAGGCAAGCAGAATAAAAATGTATTCAGCAATAGAATCTGCGCGACAATGAACTACAGCATACACATTATAACTACTGTGTCGGGAAGCAGGAAACCCAATTTTGAAATTTTGCTCCAAATCTGGGAAGGGAAAATGGTCTCACACACTAGCGAGGTGAGTAACTCAACTAGCAGGATATAAATTGTATATAGCAGACAACAAACAATCCTCTATCGCATGCTTCCTGATCTGGCTTGTGCATTCTCAGAGAGCTCATGCGTGCAAATACACAGAGAAATTCAAGGGACGTAAGCATGCACTACATCAAGGTAAATTCTGGGTACATTCTAGGTTGGACTCGGTGATCACTATGGTCTTTTCCAACCTTGTTAATTCTGTGATTCTGTGTGATGTCTCAACTGTTTGGGCAGATGGATAGACATATAATGTCTTGGCACGGCAACAGCAAAGCTTTGCATTGATTGTTTTAGGCATCTACTAGGCAAAGAGTCAGCAGAGAGAATTTTGAGGTGGCACACAGATGCTGAAAGTTCCCTAAAACAATAGGGATCTGTATGGCTTTAAACCCTTTATGGGTTTTAGCTTTAGATTAGGAGAAAGGGCTTTTCTATGACCAAAGCTAGCTACATACGACTAGGTTCAATGCTCCCCATAAAATGCATAAAGTCCTTAAGAAGAAGTGCCCTGAACCATCCTTGTGTTGGATGAAGTGACTGTGTATGAGCTTAGTTGGTTTGTAAAGGGTTTTGAAACTGCTGAGAGGCAATTTTACAACTGCAAGCTAGGACTGTGGGAACATTTATCCAACTCATACATGACAGAAGCAACAGCAAGAACCTTTTACTGAGTGTGAAGTCCATTTTAACACATGTAACATGCATTCATTCATAAAGGATTTCAATTCAAAATTCAAAGGATCCCTTTCAGGATCAAGCAGAATTGTTCTGAGTATATTTAGCTGTATTTTACTGTGAAAACTCTGGCTCTTCCCATCCTTTTACACATTACTCAATGAATTTGATCCCTCAGACAACATAATAAATAGATTGGTGTTTTTAAATCAAAATAGTCAATCTAACATTTTAACACACACTTAAATATGTTAGGTATAAAACTTAAATTGGACTGTTTTATTTTTATGTTAGGCATGTCAGAGGTCTATTAAAAAAAAAGGATTAGTGTATGCTCAGATGTATTGCAGGAACAAAAGGGCATAAAAGGGGAAGCGAACTTGCTATGGCTTGCATCTTCCCCATTGTCACTGCCTGGTGTAAGGCATGTTGCATTTGTCTTCCCTTTCATCTTTTGCTCTCACTGTGTTATTCTACCACTTTTCTTTTGCTCTTTGTTGTAATAAGGGTCCCCATATGTTGCCATGAATCACTGTGTCTATAAATTACACTGTCCTGTTCAGATCCACGATGGTTGTTCAGCCTGGAAAATGGTGCACCTGGGTTTCCAAAATTCTACTAAAAAATAAAGGTCACTAATGACAATTGTGAACAAGGTGGATTGATTTTAGGACAAAGATGCTTTCTGCCAAATTGTTTAATGAAGCAAACAATCCAAAATTACAAGGGTGGGAAAGGAAGCTCAGCAATCTGGCAGTGGTATGAGAGGCTAAAAGAGGACACAGAAGTGATGTGGGTTCGCCTCTGCTGTGCAGTGCTCTAGCCTGGAGTCTTAAAATTCTGCCTGAGGATGTACAGGCATGCCTATATCTTCTAGTGTGTTAATCTGAGAGTGATTTCGTGATTTCATGTCGAAGGGCCTGAAATTTCCCCACTGGCGACAGCTGGTTGCAAATTATTCATTTCCGCGTTGTGGCTGCTTTACGTCACCCGAATGCAGCAAATAGGACACCCAGTGGCACCACTCAGTATGTTACAAACAGAGAACCACCCTCTGATCCGGGCTGCAACACCTGTTTCCAGCACCGAGAGCTGCTGGGGAGGAAAAACCTCAGGCCTGGGACACAGATGTTCTGGTGGTCCTCAAAATGGGAGCATCCCATTTCTGTTAGGGTTTAAGCTCCCCCTTGTCTCTCATCTTTACCTCCCACTGCCACCACTTCATTTTTGCCCTTTGACCATTATAAATCAAAGGAGTGTCACTGACACTGGCAATGGGGTGGGAGCAGTGACAGCAATGACCTAAGCTCTGTACATATCGTATTTTTTGTTTGCGGTCTCATTGCAGCAATTCTGTTATTGGCTTTCGAGATTCCAGCTGCAGTAAAATGTGCCCTGAACACATCTCTTATTAATCTCTTATTAATCTTATCTCTTACAAACAGAATAAGAAGTGGTCTGTACATAAAATTCAACTGCTTTGTGTTTAGTGATAACTTTAATTGCCAGTTGACTCAAAGGTGTTTTGAAAAACTCCCTTTCTGTGAGAAAACTCATCATTTAAGCTAAGGCATAGTGTGCGCAGGACTTGCTTCTCTTACCTTTGCCTAATGCATCGATGCCAGAGAGAGACTGATGACAGCTGACAGGCTGAGGGATGGGTGCTGCTGCACCCATTTTTATTTCCATTTTATTGTCTGCAAGCTTGTGCTGAGACGGGCAAAGGTGGTTTTCTTGGGGCTCACATAATACACTCTCTTTCTCTCTGCTTTCCAAGAAGAAATGCAATGGCTCTCCTTTGAATGTTGTAAGAGTGTATCCATAAATAAAACAGCTAATTCCAGGAGATACAAATATAAATATTTCAAATCACAGAACAATATTTTAAACGGAAATACATTTAAGTTTTAAAACACATGACCTAAATATATTTTAAATATAACAGAACTGTGCAGCTGGTATATTGATGTACCTATTAAAGGGAAACAAGGTTACAGAATTTTGTTCCTCACCCTGGGAAGACTCTTCTCCCACTTTGTATGTGGGTGTTGTTGCCATCACCCAGGATTTTCAGGGAAAAGTATCTCATATATCAAGAAAGTCATCTGAAAATTGCCTTTGCAATTTTTTTCATTAGAAATTTCTTATGACATGCACTTTGTGGAAAATCAAAACTCACATATTCCTTTGTCAGTGAGAGGGGGACAAAACTGACTGAAAATTAAAATGTTACATCAAAAGTGTCCAGGTTTGTCTTTCTTCAGGTATGCATTCAAAACTAAGGACATTTTGAAAATTAAAAGAAAGAAAAATGTCTAGTTTTTTTTCTTTTTATGTTTTAAACCTTCTTTTTAATCCAAACCAATATTTTTCAATTATTTTTGTATATCAACTCTAGACACAAAACTATTGTCCACTGAGAAAAACTATATAATATCTGTTTTTTCTAGTGGCTTTAGCATGTGGCAAGGAGTGAATAAACAGCTTTGATAAACAAATTAATTACAGTTGTTTAATAAAATTACTCTTACTGATACTCACACATACTGATTTTTCTCATTATTTCAAATGAATGCAAACAAATAATTTTCTTTGTATGTTCTGAAAGCTCAGAGATACAAGGCAATAGAATTTGGAACAAACACAAAATGCATGGAGGAATGTGAAAAAATGTTCTTGCATTATGCAGGGCCATAGAACTCAAAGGAAAAGGCTGAAGGAAAAGAAAAAGATTTGTCAATACAGGAATGAAACTTTAATCTCATTACTAAATTCATCACATCTATCAGCTTATTGCTCAGATTCATTGTCAGAAGACATTAGATTTCTCTATACATCCAGCATCTCATGAAGTATTTAAATACATAATGGCATTAACCAAACTCTTACACACCTGTGTATGAACTGTTTTAACAGGAAAGTGCTCCCTGGTAATTAACTGTGCTTAAACTTTCATTATTTTGGCTCAGTTTTTGAGAATATTAATTCTTAGGCCAGCTGCTATGTGAAGCAGCTCTACTTGTATACCTGTAGAAGGAAAAAAAAAGGATTCCTCAAAAAATATATCCATTCTACATAACTGCATAACGACAAAAATTTCACTGTAAGTGATCCCAAATTATGTCACTAGTTTCAGTCCTGATTCAGGCAAGCATCATATCCTCACTATGATCCTCACTGTGAACAGGCAGTTGTATGTGTTACGGAGCTTCAGGAATTTATATCTACATGTCTAGGAACAAAGATAATGTATAATTAAGGGAGAAACCAGCAGCAGAACCATGTTGGCAAGAGAATATTTCTGTTTTATGTGTTTCTCAGAAGGTTTTTAGTGAAGAGCAATCCCAAACTCTTACTCCAGGATTGCTTTTAACCCTTTCTTTTATCACAGTGAGAACCTTTCTGGTAGCAAACTGGTGTACCCTGAAACTTCATAATGAGGACAAGGAGGCGTATAGCTCATCTCTCCCTTTGTAAACTTATTTGCCACAATTTAGTGATTGTAAAGATGAAGTGTAAATCAATCACCACAAAAGCATTCTGATATTATAATCCCTCAGGAGTAAGATGAACTAAAACCAAACCGTGTAAGAAGAAAAGTTCCCTATAATTCAGTTGTTACTGACCTCAGATGAGGTGCATCTCACATGAGATCACGAGTTAAAGTTGGACTGCCCCAGGAGGTTACTTATGACTTAGCTGTCTAAATTTCAGGTGTTTACATTACAGCCAATGTCTCTGCCCTGCCTGTTCAGAACTGCCAGCCCCAGATGGGAATTCTGTCCTTTTGAAAATCTGCCCTGTGTTTCTGAAGGGCAAAGATTTGTAACACACAATTCAGATTTATTCCGTTCCACAGCACTTTACACATGCACAGCTGTGGGCCGGGGACAAATGTCTTCCTGCTGCTGTCGATGACCCGGGAAGGTCAGGATTCTACTAGCACAGCTGGAGGCACATCTGTGCTGCCCACCCGGCGTGCCCGGACGCTGCTACGCCGCCGTGCGCTGGAAGCGAGATCACCGTCCGTTCCAATACATTCCAATGGCAAGAACGCCTTTGAGCTCAGCAGTCGGCACGGCCGGGCAGTTAAACCTGCGAAGAGGAAACTGAGCCGTCTAAAGGCCGCGAAGGAGCGGTGCCAGGTGTTGCCCTCCCAAGGGGAAGATGCGCTGGGGTCTGCCGGGTCAGGCCCCAAAACAGCGCGCCGTGCCCCGGGAGAGGATGCTTCTGAGTGAAGTAAACCCTCAGAATGCGCTTCGGGTCCCATCGCCAAAGATCTGCCCACGGAGCTCCGCTCGCCCCAGCCCGGCGGCAGGTTCCCTCCCCCCTTCCCTCCCTTCCTCCTGGCCGGGATTGGCTGTCCCTGGCCGGCGCGGAGGGCGGGAGGGGCGGGCGCGGCGGGACACGCGGCGCCCCGACGGCGGGGCAGTGCGCGGAGCTTGGCCCTCTGAGTGCGCAGGGTCCGCGCCCAGGCTGACCTCCACCGCGTCTTGTCCTTTTCTAATCTTTTTTGTCTTTTTTTAAATTTTATTTTATTTTCCTTCCCTCCCGGGACTGGAAGAAGGATCCGCGTCTCTGAAACTGCTATGCCAGCTGAATTCTCCCGGGACGTGGGAATGCACGCCATCTCCGACCTCCACTCCTCCCTCCCCCTGCGGCTCCTCAACAAGGGGCCCGAGTACCTCCGCAGGCAGCTGGAGGCCGGCAACCCGGGCAGGAAAAGTGCCGTGGAGAGACTGGCCGCCGATAAGGCCAAGTACGTAAAGAGCCAGCAGGTCATCAGCACCAGGCAGGAGCCCGTCATCGCACTCAGCTCAGCCTCGGAGAGCAGCAGCGAGACCTGTTCAGTGGAGAGCAAAACAGTCAGCAGGGACCTGGTCAGAGGGAAGGGCACGAAGCCGCTGGAGCTGCCCAAGGCAGGGTACTCCTGCCGCGTCCCCCTGCAGCACGGCCCCCCCATCGCCAGGCGCAGCACCCACAAGAGGCAGATGCGGCCGGATTCCCTGGTGATTTACCGTCAGAAATGCGAGTTTGGGAGAGGTCAAAGCCAGGACAACTCACGAGGAAACTTGGTGAGGAGAATCTTCAATGGGTCCATAAGGGAGAAGCAGTTGGCTTCCCCTGAGTTGCCCAGAGTCATGGAGGACANTCCTCCTGGCCGGGATTGGCTGTCCCTGGCCGGCGCGGAGGGCGGGAGGGGCGGGCGCGGCGGGACACGCGGCGCCCCGACGGCGGGGCAGTGCGCGGAGCTTGGCCCTCTGAGTGCGCAGGGTCCGCGCCCAGGCTGACCTCCACCGCGTCTTGTCCTTTTCTAATCTTTTTTGTCTTTTTTTAAATTTTATTTTATTTTCCTTCCCTCCCGGGACTGGAAGAAGGATCCGCGTCTCTGAAACTGCTATGCCAGCTGAATTCTCCCGGGACGTGGGAATGCACGCCATCTCCGACCTCCACTCCTCCCTCCCCCTGCGGCTCCTCAACAAGGGGCCCGAGTACCTCCGCAGGCAGCTGGAGGCCGGCAACCCGGGCAGGAAAAGTGCCGTGGAGAGACTGGCCGCCGATAAGGCCAAGTACGTAAAGAGCCAGCAGGTCATCAGCACCAGGCAGGAGCCCGTCATCGCACTCAGCTCAGCCTCGGAGAGCAGCAGCGAGACCTGTTCAGTGGAGAGCAAAACAGTCAGCAGGGACCTGGTCAGAGGGAAGGGCACGAAGCCGCTGGAGCTGCCCAAGGCAGGGTACTCCTGCCGCGTCCCCCTGCAGCACGGCCCCCCCATCGCCAGGCGCAGCACCCACAAGAGGCAGATGCGGCCGGATTCCCTGGTGATTTACCGTCAGAAATGCGAGTTTGGGAGAGGTCAAAGCCAGGACAACTCACGAGGAAACTTGGTGAGGAGAATCTTCAATGGGTCCATAAGGGAGAAGCAGTTGGCTTCCCCTGAGTTGCCCAGAGTCATGGAGGACAGCACAGCCACCGAGAGCAACGACCCTCTCTCAGCAAAAGATTGTGACCATGAGCCAAGCAGCCATGCAGTGGAGCAAACTGTCCCTGTGAGCACCGAAGGCCCAGGGCTATGTAAAAAAGAGCATGAGAGACCATCAAAACTGAGTATACCTCCCGAAGAGGTCAAGGAGGTGAAGAGGAGAGGTCTCCATCGCTCCCAGTCGGACATCAGCTCTCGCTACTCGAAGTCCTTCGCTGAGTTTGATACATTTTTCAAATACTGCGGCCTGGAGCAGGAGGTCATTGAGGATCTTGGAAGAGAGAACTTCTCTGTGGTGTCTGACAATGTCTCCTTTAAGATCCGCAGCATCAGTGTGGCAACATCCGAGAGCGACTTCACGAGGCACAGTGGGGATGAGGGGCTGCTGGAGGATGAACTGACAGAGCAGGTTCCCAGCAGCACCTCAGTGGTCGAGCGCAACGCTCGGATAATCAAATGGTTGTACACGTGTAAGAAAGCTAAGGAGAGTAACAAGGTGATCCAGGAACTGGCGTGATGGCTTCTTTCAGCGTGCATTACAGCCTGGTGAACTCAAGGTGTGTGCAAAGCCTTGCCCTGGCGATTTGTGTATTTTTCTTTCCTCTTTAGTGAGCAGTTGCCTTTTCTTAGTTTATGTTGTCTTTTATGAAAGGCTGAAAGAAAAATATTTTTTTTTACCATGTGTTCCAAGTATGGCTTTTTTTGCAAAGCAGAAATATATGTTGGTACAAAAAACAAAATAAATAAATGCTTCCAGCTTGCTAGGTTTAGATCAGCCCCCAACATGAAAATAGTGTTTGTGAAGGATGCCTATACTGTGCAGATACTTGCTTTGCAAATAGCTTATTGTCTCTATTTTCTGCTATACTAAATGCTAGGAGAAAAACCCCAACAAAACATTTAAAAAAGGATTTGACCCTTAGTTACTGTTGCTTGAATAACAGACTGAAACTATTACTAATTAGGTGTGTACTGTATTTATACTCTACTTCAGAAACTATTACTCATTAGGACTACACTATATTTATACTATATTGCTCCAGTTTTCATCTGCTTACTTTCCTTCACTCTTCCCACTTCCCCTTACACACAGGCACCCCCAAGTATCAAGAAAGCAAAACTGAATCAGTGCCCCTGCTAGCAATGTTATTTCCTCCACAGCTTTCTGTTGGAACCATAAATTTGTTCCAGGTGACTCCCTAGCATTTCACAGACTTTGGGTTTTCCTCTGCAGTGGGTTTTGCCATGTGGTTTGGCAATGATAGCTGGGAATGGGTTGTGCGGTTTGCCTTGGTCAGAGGGGTATTTCACTATTTAAACTAAAGGTAGTTAGTACAAATGTGTTGATCTAAACTTGGAAGTCAATTACATTGCAGACAGAAGCAGAACAAATTTAGCCCTGGGAAAAACAGATAACCTGGTTTTAATAAAAGCAGTGTTTATTTTCCATATGATCTTCTGAAAAGGAACTATTTTCTTGGAGCCCTTGACATTATTCTAGGGGATAACAGTTTTTCTCCTTCCAGTACATAAAGCCCTTAGGTATTGCAGCTTACAGTGTGGTATGTAAAAACTGCATGAATAGATCTTGATATGAAGGATTACATGTATATTTCGTGATGGTGTATGAGAGGAACATCACTTGATGTAGATACAGCTGTTGATAGAACATGTGGACTTTACAGATGTGGAGAATTGTATTGCTTGAGCGTCCTTCCTGTGTGGATGTGGGGCTGCCACTCCCAATTCTTTTAATACATGTAGTACAAAAATCCATTTACTTACTTGAAATTGGTTTTAATTATATGAAATTTGGTTCACTTTTAGAATTAGAATTTTTCTCAAAGTCTGTTTTCTTCCTGGAAGACAGGGAGAGAGCCATTTTTGCCTAAACATTTCAAGCCCTTGCAGATAAGAATGCTTGTCAGGTACCTGGCTGACAACCTAAAGAAGTGTTGTTTATAACAGATACTTTCCCAGATTACCTTAGAGAGAAGAAAGGGCTCTCCTGAGCTAATCATTTCTCCTTGCTCATCCTTCTGTGATAAAAGACCAGAGAGATACACAAAACAAAATGAAAAAGGTAGTGGTTTTGTGGAGCTCTTTGCAGCTGCCAACCTACCTAAACACTGAAGATGGAAGGCAGATTCCAGCAAGTATGAACCATGCAAGAAAAACAAACAAATAAAAGCCTTTTTGCTCCTGAATGCCCCTGCTGGGGTTAGGGTTAGGGCCTGAACCATGGTCTTTACCACACAGCCTGCTCAGGAGGGACCATTTGGCCATTTTCTCATTCATTTGCACGGTATTAAGCATGTCCAGTGATGTAGCTGAAGCAGGAAATGCTGCTGAGCACCCCAGGGAGTTTGCAGTCTGCAAGGAGGTGCTGCACCAGGGCAAAGGCAAGGGCAGGAGGGGGGAAGTTCTTTTCCAGGGTCCAAACCGGTGTAACCTCACATGGGCTTGGTAAATGTTTTTTTGATTTTAACATACAAGGTAAAATGATAGTTCATAGTACATGGCCTAAGAGGTTGGTGAAAAGATCTTCATGAAGTAAACAGCAAGTTTATTCAAATCTATCTGTGGTCATTCTGCAATAACTTTAATATCTAGAACAAGAGATCACTTTTCATTGGCAGCAGTTTCCTTTGGCACCAACATTTTTGACAGCTTAGGAAACAGTATTTCATAGAGTCCTTATTATAACCTAATTTTAATGTTACTAGGACTGATTTGCAGCTGACAGATCTCAGCAGTAGGGTTATTTCTGAAAACTGAGAGCATACTTATCATTTAGGTGACAGAAGCAGGAAGTTCAGAAGGGTCAGCTAAAACTACCTGTACACAGCACCCAGAATAAAGGACAAGGGTCATCAAGAATTACCATAAGTTAAATATTACATTTTCAGGGCAGATTTTAAGGAGAGAGTTGTTACCACCATGTGATCGCAAGATAAATCTTTTCCTTCTGATGAAAATTTTCATTTAGTCCTACACTTTCTTTGGCAGTGCAGCATCAAGTTAGATATCTATTTTTTCACAATATCCAAGTATTTTGCTCTGTTTAGTTTGGTTACTGATTATTAATATGCAGTGGACTCCTGTGCTGCACTGGGGAGCAATGTGCTCTTCTTGGCTCTCCCAGGCACATCCTCAGAAGTTTTTTGTTTTATTCAGAGGCTTAAAAATCGTTGCACCTTCTTTGGATAATGAGGCAGGAACCTATTTTCTGAAATCCCAACATTCATTATGTATAAAACACCTTTCAAGAACTGCAAGGCTTTTATGGGCCAGTGATCATTCCATTTATATTTTATGTTCCCCATTTAATTTTTCATGAGTTCTCTGGGACTCATTTTTTTTTTTACAAGGTGAAGCACCTTGTAAATAAAAGAGCTATTTCAAGGATCAAGTTCTTTAACATGTTTCATCAGAGTGAAAATTGCAGAGTCTGAGATTGTGACCTGCAGAAAATGGAAGTCTTCGGCAAGATGGGCATTGCTGTTTCTTGGTGGAACACTGCCTAGATTCACTTCTGCAGTTCAGGTGCTCTCACTATCAGTCCTACTTGATTCTAAGAAGGGGGCTCACTCTTGATCCTCCTTCTTGAATTGAATCAAGATTATTCAACCTTAAGTTTTAGCATCCTTAAATGTATGGGCATTATTCAAGTGGAAATCTCCCAGGAGGGAAATTTACTATGTTGGTAATATCCATAAGCAGCTGAATAAAAGATTTAGAGTATGACCTTATACTTGTCTGATGTGATAACTAACAAATGACTCTTTTTTTCTTCTTCTTCAGAATTCTTGACTTGGAAGTTAAACAAAACCAGACATAGGAAGCAACTCTTTCCTCATCTGGCTCATGGCCATTTTGTCCAAGTTTAGTATTTTATTATTGTCTCCTACCCTCAACCCCATCCCCTAGAAGCCTCACTCTTGTCAAGCCCAAGGGCATCCAAGACTGTGATGACAAGTGGAAATTGTAAAACCCGGCAAGACAGCAGGGAATGAAAGCTTCTGGAAAAGTGAAGCATGGCAGCAGCTGCCATACACAATAGTATTCAACATCAGCTCACTGTCTCAGAATGCCAGTCCAGGCTGTGACAGAAGGTCTGTGTTGTGCACCATCTTTTCCAGCAATGAATTTGTAGACAGGGATGGGGGGGAGAACATGGGACAGTGAGCTCTGGGTCAGGCATTTCCTTGCAGACAGACAGGCTCCACCTGAACATTCAAAGGTTCTGCTTTACCAGGGCTGTATGACCAGAGAATGATCAGACATCATTCAGCTAACTATGGCAGCTTTATCTGGAGTATTTGGCAAACATGTTCTAAGCTAAATCACTGCCAAATCTCTATTTCTCTGAGAATATTCAGGATGAATTGTTGTACCTTGTGCCCATCTAGTTTGTTCTTGCTAGTTCATCGCACAGCTTGCTCAGCCATTGGAGAAGACTAGCCCAGAATACTTCCAGGAGCATAATTCCAAGAAACAAGTAATGAGGGAGGGTTATGCATTGTTTCTGCTTTGCAGAACAGAACAATTTGTTTTCAATATGTCCCCGACTCTGATATTGCAAATGTTGCAAGGTTTGGCAGCTTGTGATTGAACACCTCTAATTTTATGCATTGTGAGTGAGCAGGTGGCTTACAGAATCACATTAGGAAACTATCCCAGTCTGCATAAAGCCACACTTCCCTGCCATAGATCTACAGGAGAGCTGTGCGAGGCAGCATCCCTGCTCTGCAAGGCAAAAAGGCATATTAGGCACAGCCAGGCCAGGTAATGTCCTGATGACACCCAGTCTAGACAGCACATTACTCAGTATCATCAAGAAAATGCTTCATTTGGGCTGGCTGAGCTAAACATATTTTAAAAGGTGATACTTTGGGTCATCGGTGTAGTGAAAATAACTCTGCAATAACTCATGGAATTAGCTGGCTATGCCTCAAACATCACAGTCTGTCATTGCCTGCTAGAAAATGTCTTGCACCAAAGCATTTCTACGTGGACATTACAAACCATAAAACAGTGCAAAAAAGAAAAGCCCAAAGCCAAAGCCAGTTTCATTTGCACGGATGCCCATCTCTGATAGCGGCCTTGCTGGCATAATGGGGACTTGACCTGGGGTCCTGCAAAGGTTAAAAGTTTACTTTGCGTTACCATGGATGTGGAATGGTTGCCCTTGAAGAGTTCATTGAGTGGCTTAGTTGACGTCACTTAAATACCATCTGAGTTGCATTTCCATGTATTTTAAATGTGCTTGTCGGTCCCTGGATGGTTAGTTCTCAATTGCAGCAATGGTTTGAGAATGCAGGGCATTTATCTTCTGTTTCTAGAGTTATGTACTAAGATGTAAATGTCTGAAGTTCTCAAGATAACTAGGTAACAATTACAGATAAAATAATTGTTGAATCCACTTTTCACTTGGGAGAAAACTAAATAGTTTGTGTGAGTGAGCTCCTGCAGACTTATAGGGAAGGTAGTAGAGCTGAATATTTTCTTAAATAATAAAATTTCCATGTGTATTTGTTACATTATTATGAAAGGATGATTCTCAGAAAACTCCAAGATGATGCTAATACAATAAGATTATGCACTTAAGGTGTAGGTTTTTAAAGGATGAGTCTAGGTGTGTTAGTGAGGAACACAACCTCATACAGCCTCACTTTCTATGGTGCAGTACCACATATATATTTATAAACAGTTGTCAGAGCTAAGGATTGCTTTTCTTTGAAAATATGAGTAACTGTAGACAGCTCAGAGCTCAGGAAAAATCTTTTGCATTACAATTCAGTTCCCTACCACAGGAGAACACAATTATTTTGTTTTGTTTCCAAGGAAATTTTGGTTTCATTTTCAAACTTTTGTTTGTTTTGCCTCTTTAAGTTGAGCAGCTCTCAGAATTAAAGATGAAAGGTGTGTTGCCAATGAATGTTAGGAAGGACTGTCTGTAATTTGCTTGAAAATATTGAACATCAGCCTTTCTTAAAAACGATGAAGGTTTTTTTGCAGAGGTTGGTGAAATCAGAACTGGACCCATTCTGAATATTTTTTAATTTTCCCTTTTATCTTTGTGAATAGTTTGGTGGGGTTGGAGTGATGGCTTTCCACACTGATAGGTGGCAAAGTTTCTCTGTCTTTGTTTAAACTCTCTAGGAGTCCCAAGCTTTCCCGGATATCATTTACTTCAGAGATGATGTGGACCTGTGATCCCCCATAGATTCCCTTTATTTAATAGTACCTTCTGTGTAAGGTAATAATTTACACTTCCCTGTGTNCAGGTTTGTTTTTTTTGCTCTTTGTTGTTGTTCTGTTGTTGTTTTGGGTTTTTTTGTTGGGGTTTTTTAGTATTTGATTATAAAAGACATGCTTTGGAAGGGGTAGATTTTTTTAGCTTCAGTGATAAGCTGTGTTAAAGTGGCCCATTGCAGTTTGAACAGAAGTTTTAGCAGCAGAGTTGGTTTTCCAGTTT
>VYZS01086647.1:7385-18648 GCA_013400695.1 Neodrepanis coruscans | reverse complement strand
CAGCTCCAGGGAGACCTCAGAGCACCTTGCAGTACCTAAAGGGGCTACAAGAGAGCTGGACAGGGACTTTGGACAAGTGTCTGGAGGGATAACACAAGGGGAATGGCTTCAAACTGACAGAGGGCAGGGTTAGAGTGGATATTAGGAAGACATGATTACTGTGAGGGTGGTGAGGCACTGGCACAGGTAGTCAAGAGAAGCTGTGCATGTCATGTTTCTTAGAGTGTTCCAGGCTGGATGGGTTTTGGAGCAACCTGATCCAGTGGAAAGTATATTCAGGGTGCATTTACACATATTGTGGTTAATACACCATGTAAGTGCTATCAAAAGGAAAAAAAAAAGGCTGCAATAATTCTACTCATTACTAGTAAGTGTTTGGTAATTCTAAAGATTAATTGTAGCAGCTGTGTCATTACTTCAAAATATTGTGGCAAAGGTTTTTATGCTCTCATTTATGTTCTGATACATTTTTTTCACACATGCAGAGGGGCTTTTTTGAGGGTTTTGGTGGATTATGAGCTCTGATTGGGTTTTTTTTACTGTGTCTTTATGCTTTGTGCAAATNAAAAAAAAAAGGCTGCAATAATTCTACTCATTACTAGTAAGTGTTTGGTAATTCTAAAGATTAATTGTAGCAGCTGTGTCATTACTTCAAAATATTGTGGCAAAGGTTTTTATGCTCTCATTTATGTTCTGATACATTTTTTTCACACATGCAGAGGGACTTTTTTTTGAGGTTTTTGGTGGATTATGAGCTCTGATTGGGTTTTTTTTACTGTGTCTTTATGCTTTGTGCAAATACACTTTACCAACTCCAAGGCTAAGTGGATGCAATTCCTCATCCTTCCTTATGAAGGTGTTCAGAACAGCTTCATACTATTGTACTGTATTATTTTCTAGACCTCTGGAATCCAAAAAGAAGTTTATTAAAACACTAATTAAGTATTCCAGTCAATTTCAAATTTCTTTTATTGTAATCCTTGTTATGATTCCATCAGAAATACATACTCTGGAATGCAACCTTTAGGAATTTATATCTTCTTCCCAAACTCCTTGGAAATCCAGGGACTTTTAAACCATTTGAGTGGCTACACATCTGATGATATTAGTTTTTCTAAGAAGATACCAGAAAACAATAGTCACTGCAGAAACTTAAGAGATGATGCAAGTAGTAACCAGAACCTTGAAGAAAGAATTATGGAGCTGGTAAATTATTAAGTTGGTTTTGTGTTATATCTTTTTTCAGGATTGTTCATTTGTTTTTATTGTTGGTGTTGCTTTGGTTTTGTTTTCCAGAGGGAAAACATGGACATAAATAGAATAACAGCTGCATTTCCAGTACACAGGTAATGGTTTGTTTTATGAGAATGTTAATCAAGAGGGATTAAAAATAGCATTGGAGTCAGTTTTCTCAGCTTACCCCAAATTTGTAGGTATGAAATATTTCTCAAATCTATCTCCTTTCGTTTTCATTGGACAAAATATTCAAAAGATTTCAAATCTAGGGTCCTACCTACTGCTCAAGGAGCTGTGGAGTGGAAAGTTAACTATGAGTTCTCTTCACAGCCAACTTCATACAATTTCCAGTCCCTTAGACAATAATGATATTCTGTCACAAACACTCCTTTCTTCTATTCAAAGAAGAAGGCATTATTCTAAGGAGTCAGGATCTGGTACTTCTTTACTTAAATATCAAAAAAATCCTATTTTTAGATAGATATCAAATTGTTTATTACAGGTTTTTGTCATTTAGAACTTATTGGGGGATTTTTTTTCCTGTCTCATTGGAAATAGTATTTTTTAAAATTAGAATAGTTGCACTGAAATCCTTACCAGAAAACTGGTTAGAAAGAAGATATTTTAATGACAGTAATACTTTATTTGACAATACATAATCATTTATCATGAATCATTGTAGCTGCTACTACTTTTTCTTTGTTGGCTTAATTGAAAAGTTTCTTAATCAGCAGAATTCTACACAAAGGGTGGAGTCTCAAATTATTTGGAACTGCCTAACAATTTTCTGAGCAAGTTATTAGCACCTTGACAAAAAAGAGTGACATTGATTGTCCAGTGCTGCAAAGTAATACTTCAGAGAAAATAGAAAATAGATGGTCTTCAAAAATGCATAAATTTGCAAAAGCTCTATCTTTATTGCAAAGAAATTTCCAAGACTGAAAAACTGGAAGCCCCAACAAATTGAAGTCTACTTTCGTTGAAAAATAACCCAGTGAAGAATATAGAGGTGAGTCTGGGATCCTTCCATTAGTTTTGGGTTTGGTTTGTCCTTCCAATGATTTCTTTCCTTCTCATTGGTCTAATGTATGATATTTTAATAATAAGGTATATAAGTATGTCTAATAAATAGGGAACTTTTAGAATTATTGAACAACAGACAGAAAAAGTTTAAATTCAATTTATAAGAATCAAGACTGAAATATTATTTAGAACTGCTTAGCTGTAAAGGTTTTTACTCATTTTCAAAGACCTCTGAGATTCTTGCTGTCATAAGATATTTTTATTCTTTTTATACCTGCAGATTTTTGTCTCAACTTCAGTAATATATAAGAGGACTACCATGTAATATTTTATCTATTTTATTTTAATTTTATTTTGTGTTTGGAATTTTTCTTGATTTTGTGACTTTGAGACATTAACTCCTTCTTAGGAGGAAGTTTTATCCTGGCTTCTTCTTACACTGTTATATATTAAATTAGCTCCTGTGAAAAATTAGACTCCCTGTGTGCTAACCTTTGAATTGTAGGCCTATCCAGAACCAGTGAGAGCTGTTTGCAGTGATCAGCAGTTTGGAGAAGAAGAGAAGAAATGTGTTAATGCCCAATTCTAGCAAAAAAAAACCCCATGTAGCTTTCTGAATTCCCTGACTCTTCACACCCCAAAATGGAGATGGAATAGCTGCAGCTCAGTCCAATTTCCCTTGGGAGAGCACATGAAAAAAAAAAAACCAGAGGGAGATACAGATACTAAGATGAAAGTAGGTAGACAAGAAAGAGATGCTGATGAGGATGAATGAGACCAAGTCACTGTGAACTTTCAAACCCGTAAAAAAAGAGAAACTGAAGCATGATGACAGGTAAGGAAAGGGAAGACTGAGAAATGACAGCTGACAAACTACAAGTGTAAAGGCAAGAGAGAGTTTCCAGAAATTATTATTTACTATGCATGAAAACCAGTGACATCTCACTGCAAAGAACTGCAGTGTCATGGAGAGAAATGATTGACATCAGTGATTTAGTTCTCATGATATCCCCAAGGCCAAGACGTGGGCTGCAGCCAAAAGCTAATGAGCCCTCGTGACATGAGGCATGATCTGTTGGGTTTCTCATGAACAGCTGTGAAACTAAGACTAGGGGACTGTTTATTTTCATCACAGTATCATTTACAGAGGCTTTCCAAGCTAAGTCCCTTTTGGCAAAATGCATTCTCTCTTTCCATGTCAAAAGAAAGCTATAGTTTACAACAGAGGCCAACATTGTTTAGACTCCAGTCAAATTTGTTTTTACATTTGAATGATCTGCCTATTAGCCTACAGGCTCTTCAGCATTTGCAGTGTTATATTAGATTAAAACTGTATTGTTTAAAACATTCATAGGGCTTACATACTCTGCAGAATTTGCAGGAGGTCAACCTCACTGGGAACTTAATAAAAATAGGAAGGTGATAACAGTCTGGCATTTCTAGCAGGGTCATTTTCATTACTGCTAAAGATTTATGTACATCTTTCTCTTATTCTAATAAAATTTTCCTACCTGTTCGCATGGTTCAGAGTCTTATTTAACACACAGCCCTGATCATCCCAAAGTCTGTGTCAAAACTCCCTAGGACTCATCTTTGTTCAGTCCAAACTCCTTTCCATTGGTAAAGTCATGTCAAAGAGGACAGAAAATACATATCAGTGGGACTGTACATATATTTATTTTTAATGGTCATTAGCATAAAGAGCTTTTAGTTTAAATCTATATCAAGACTGTTCAGCTGTAGATGGAAATGTAAATTACGACTACATTTCTAAGCCAGTTACTAGATAATTCTCTGGATACTGGGTAATTCTCTGGAAAAGCATCTAAAAAAGAACCAAGGGGGATGTGCCACAGGCTGCACACTCCTGCTGGCAGGTTTGTTTTATACTGCTGTAGCTCAGTCCCAGGCCTTGCACAGTGCCAGGCCAGGGATGAGGGGTGCAGGGCTGGGCTGACATGAGTGCCCGGTGCTCTGTTCCCCTTCCCTCAGAGCCATGTTCCTCACTGAGTGCCTGCCCAGTTCCTGTGGAACTCCCTGACCCAATCCAAGAGCTTCTCAGGATGATTCTTAGGTCTGAGAAGGTAATGAGGAGGATCAAGGTGGTCTCAGTTTCTTTATCCCTCGTAAGAGTGTTTGCCCTATAGATGATATCTTACTTCAGAGCATCCTGGTCAAGCAGAAATCAACACTAGCTAAGTAAATGCTGATCATCCTGCTTAGAGACTTGAATTAAAAAGCTTTGCCAATCATCCTCGATTGGTAGAAAAAGGACAGGGCATTAGGATCAGTTGTGAGGCTTTAGAAGGCCTGACCTTCACTTCAATCTTTTTGTTTCCCCATTCATCAAACTAGGAACAGACCTGTATCATTAACTGCAGAATATTTACATATCATTTTTCCAGTGAGAAAAGACAAATCTACATATTAGAGCCCAGGAGCTAAATGCTGTGCTAGAGAGCTCTTGCTCTTCTGTGATCAATAATCCCTTTAGCCTTTGCTCAGTGCCTTGGCTCCAAGAGACCTCCTGGAATCAGATCTGATTATTGTGATGTGTTGGTGTGATTTTGACAGTGCTCATCTGAGAGGCTGGGATGAGACTGCATGGAAGAGCAATAAAAGAAAGAGAGTGCACTAGAAGCTGATTGACTGCTGCAAATTAAGCATTTGCATCTCTGCTGCATCCCCAGCTCTGGGATCATCAGTGCTCTGGTTGCAGTACAAACCCAGCCAGGCAAGTGAGCCTCCACTGAAACTCTGCTGAAGCTGGGAATCTGTGGAGAGGCAAAAACCAAACTACACCTCTGGAAAGTCCCATACTGAAATCCTGACAAAGTTCCTTACTTTCATAGTGAACAGTGAATGCTGGAGACAGCATGACATGGGCTTGCAATAGCTCTGGTTTTGTTTTCTCGATTTGATTGCAAAAGGAGGTCCCCCAAACTCCCAGGTGGAAGCATGGGGACCCTGAAGGACCAAAGGAGGAGGTTATGAAAGAAGCAGAGCAAGTTATCAGTGTGAAAGCATTCCAGTGGGGGCAGGCGGGCCCCTTTCACAAACCCTCTGGAGCTGTTTGTCCCAAAACATTTCTAAAACTGTTTCTAGCACTCTCAAGTGAATGGTTGGACCTTGTCCAGTTGTTTTAGTGATTACTGCATGAGCAAGTGTTACCTGAAACACCTTATCCACACAGGCCAGGGCAATGCTGCTGGAGGAACCAACACGACAGGAAGGAGTTGGAGGCACATTTTATTCACCACCCCCTCCCTTGGCCACATGCATTGGAAACACAGCAAATGGCTCTGCTCCTCAAAACTGTTCCCATCCCCAAGTTCATTAGGCAGCTGGAGCAGCTGGAGCTCTGGAGGGGAACAGCAGGCCAGAACACACCAATTCCCATGGTCTCAACCCCTGCCTGGGTATCCTGGGGAGGATTTGGAGGTGGTAGTTGGGCTGTGCCCACCATCACCTGTTAAGGACTTTGGAAAGGGCTGGGGCTGTGGCCAGTGCTGTGCCAGACACCCCAAAGCACTGAGACAAGGCTCATCAGATGTGTTTCCACTGCATCTCAAGCCAGGTATGATGTTGTGCTTCTAGCCTTATTGTCAGGGGTATTAATGAACCTCTCTCTTTTTTTTTTTTTTTTCCAAGTCCCTCTACACAAGTCCAAAGGAAAAGGATTCAAGCCAGGTTGTGTTTGCAGTGGGGTGGACATGAACTCAGATGGCATCACTGGGAGGGGTCAGGCTCTCACATGGCTTTGACCCAGGGGTTCCACACACACGCACACAGATATGGATATGATGGTAGATTGTGGTTAGCAAATTGATGATTGGACTTCAAGACTTTCTTGCATTTGATTTTTATAAGGTCAAAACTAGAAGAATTGAAAATATCAATAAAGTGGCAGATCTTATGTGGTCTGAATTATTGGATCCAGGCCAGCAGACAGAGGCTGCCACTCCCATTACTGGTGATGTCAGAAAACATGAAGAGGATTGAAAAAAAATAGCTGGGATGAATAGCTATATTGGACTAATGACTGAAAAGTTTTCTGGGCCTTTAAGCAGTAGAGATGCAGGAAAGTGCTGATTGGTTTGGTGGTTGGTTGGTTGGTTGGTTGGTTGGTTTTTGAAGGGGGAGGGTTTCCTGTAGTTCCAATGTGATCTTAATGATTTCTTTTTCTTGTCATTCTTCATTCTCTTAGGACCTCATAAGTCAAATTCATCTAAAATCAATGGTCAGCACAAAGTCTATAGATAGAAAATCCTTCCTAAATAGGACGTGGAGGATATCAGTGATGCCACAGACCTAGTGTTGGATGCCAGCACAGCTCTGAAGGTCATGCATCAGAATGAAGCTTGGTTTTATGGATCATTATTGGATCGGTATATCCATGTATTAGGATCACTGTAACCACAACTGAAATCTGGCATCATCTATCACCTTCAGATTTATAAACAAACAAACCCAATCAACAACCAAAACTTTCTATAATTATTCATATCTCTAAATTGGGTGTTCACAAAAAAATCAAAGTTTTATCAATTTGTCCCTTTTTGTTGTTGTTGTTTCAAGCAGAATTTTAAAAAGATTTCCAGGTGGAAATTAAGAAAAGTTTTAATTCAGTAGTACAATTTCTTGTTGATGCAACTGGAAACAATGGGAAACATTCCCTTTGAAGAAAGTTTATAAAATAATCCATGGTAAACTCTTAAAGGTACTTCAAACTAGAACCTGTTTTTTATAATTCCAAGTTAATAATTTTTGACAAAACAGATTTATTACAAGGGTTTGGACTATTTTGAAGTATCAGTGCTCCACAGGCTCCTTTTGAAGACAGCTGACAAGAAAGGAAACACTCACCCTCTTATCCTTCTCTTGGTACTGGGCTGAAGATTTGAGCACACAAACCCTGATTTTTTTTGGTGGCTTTTATTTATTTTTTTAGCTACATATGAAGGTCTTGATTTTACAAAAGGATTTGATAAAAGCATAAGCAAGCTCTCCAATTGCTTTATAACAACAGCAGTATGACTATTCTAAAGTTCCTACACATCTTTACTTGTAAAGAAACATTAGAAGTCACTTACATAACCTTTGTAGGAATAACCTTGATGCTCAGTTGAGGGGAGATTCAAATTTGGACTGGCAGTATTTCAAGGACTGTTTTCTGCTTGAATACTCCAAGCTTGTCCACCTCAGGTATGCCTTCTTCCCGTGTTCAGGGATGTTTGTTAGAGCTGCAGGTAGTTCTGTACTTCCACTTTGCGTTTGAGGTTGTTTATAAATAGCATTCTGCTTACTTTTAACTCCGCTTTCTCAAGCCAAGGATCTTTTTGTTCTGGCAAGGAGAAATTAATAAATCACTCTTGTAAGGATGAAAGATAAACTAAAAGCTTTTGGGTGAGTAATCTTGCCACAGAAATTTTCTTTTTCCTCAGAGAGAATCATATTTTAATGGTTGTAGTACTGATTTTGGCTGATATATATTATTCTTTTTTATGAAAATTTTCAATTGATTGCAAAACTACATGTTTAGGTTGGTTTTCTTTTTAAGGTGACTGATTATCCCATAATCTTTAAGGAACCTTAAGCCCTTTAAGCCCTCAGGTTCATGGACTGTCTCCTCTTTCTCAAGTTTGACTATAGAAAATGTTCTAAGTACTTGCCAACCATGATTGCTTCAGGAAAAAAAAATAAACCAATTTAAAATATGACAATGCAAAAGGAGAAAAGGAACACAATGACCCTTATATGACTAGATATTGGTATTTGGTGCTTAAGTTTGAATGCAGCACTTGAATAAAATAAATTCATTTGACTCCACTCGAGAGAGTAAAGTTGCAATGAATATGAGTCTTCCCAGTTAGAAATAGAAGAAAATCATGCAGAAAGCACTGGTAAAAATCAGTGCAAACCAAAAAAACCAACTATTAACTTCTCATCTGTGTGCATTTCTGCACACAGGTTGAGTTCATGTTATATAATTCAAGCATAATTCTGTACCTGGGTCTTCAGAACATACAGTATCATGGGAGTGAAGATAAAATGCATATTTAGAGTGCCCAATCAAATTCTAAGGCTGAAAGTTAAGAAGTTTCAAATATTTCTGTAAGAAAAAGTCTTTTAGTTTAGCAGAGTAGGTGCCTAAGTTCTAAGAGATATTTAATGTAGCATTGGCCTGGTTAACTTCGGGATTGCAAGAACAGAAATATTTTGCAAAGCATCAAATAATTTAGGATTATTAAGAAAAT
Source organism: Neodrepanis coruscans (assembly GCA_013400695.1). Taxonomy (NCBI): domain Eukaryota; kingdom Metazoa; phylum Chordata; class Aves; order Passeriformes; family Philepittidae; genus Neodrepanis; species Neodrepanis coruscans. The sequence continues at coordinate 10,132 of VYZS01086647.1, read as the reverse complement.
TTACCCAGATAGAGGTGGCTTGAAGCATCCCAAAGTCCCTACAATTGGTGTTTCTAAGACTGCCTCTTAGACTTCAAAAACAAATCAAGTTCCACCCAGATATATATGCGTATGTATTCCATTGCATCACAGGAGAGCATGAGAATGTCAGGACAGTCACAAGTTGGATTTATATCCATGCAGAAAAGTCACAAGATTTTGTGGGTAACTCTCAATTTTGGAATTTTTGTGATTGCACTCATTTCACTGCCTCACAAGAATCAGTTTGAAACTTGAGATGGAGCCCAGATCTTGGTAATAAGCACTGTGAAACATCTGCCCTGAGCAGCTTGTAAAGCTGTGTCCCCAGAGGAGAAATGGTGTTAGGTTTGCCCACTGGTAGGTATGACAGAGAACTGAAGAATCCTTTTCTTTCCTTGTATCCTTGATATTTGTGACTGTATTGTTACAATTTTAGTACAGTTATTACAGTGTTTTTCATCTTTTCAAGTGCATTTACTGTAAGTGTGTGAAAGTTTATTTTACATGTGAGCTGAGAGCTTTAACGGAGCTTAAAGACCTTTTCAATACTGAAAAAAAACTCTTATTTTCTTGACTGATAGCAAGTGCCCTCTGAGCTCAGAACATTTTATCTGCCAAGAACAAAACAAATTCCCTGGGATTCAGAGCATGTCCATTTTGAGGTGTTGCATTTCAGCTAATGGCATAACAGTTGGGGGATCTTTTTAGGGGTTTTCTTTTTGTTTGCTTGGGGATTTGGAGTGGTGGCAGACGGGCATAGACTGCCCAGAGAAGCTGTGGATGTTCCATCCCAGGAAGTGTTCAAGGCCAGGTTGGATGGGACTTTGAACCTGGACTTGTGGAAGGTGTCCATGCCCCTGGCAGGGCGGTTGGAACTTTGTGGTCTTTAAGATTCTTTCCAACCCACACCACTCTAGGGTTTTGTGACTCTACTATTTGACCCCATTCCAGTTGGTGACTGGCAGTTTATCCATCTTCCCTGAGGAGCAACTGTCAGCCTTACACTGTTAAGTTGAATCCTCGCGTCTGATGTTTATTTTGGCAGAGAAGTTCAGCAATAATTAAGCAAATCCTCACACTAACGTGCAGTCACTCAAACTGCAGTGCTGCAAACCAGCAGAAATAACATCCTTATGAAAAAGAATTTAAAGAAGAAAACAAGCTATCAATTTTGCAGTATTTGTAGGAGGCTTGGGATGTGCTGTCAACATTTGTTGTACTATTCTCTTTCTTCTCCTGGTCTTGCAACCCTCTTGGTAAGGAATACGAGAAAAGACAAGACCTGTGGCTACAGTTGGGTTTTGGGGTTGGGTTTTGTTTGTTTTTTTGGTAATACCAAACATGGAAACTACTCTTTCTGATTATAAAGAGGCAAGGGGGAAAAGAGTCTCATGTGATCTCATGAGTGATCTTATGATGACTGAAAATCAGTATTATGGAATTTTTGTTATTTACAGTCTGCTGCCCTTAGTAAATGTCATGCTATGTGTAAATTTTAAATGGTCAGAACATCTATTCTTGCCCTTTGCCTGCTTTTGTAACAGCGTAATGAATACCTGGAGTCCTTCCCTGTTTCTTCTGTTTGTAATTTCTTATTAAGAGAAGATGGAATCTCTCTCTTGTGAATTGCCAGTTAAGGAAAAGCAGCTGCCTCAAATACTGGTGGATAGTTTCCAGGGTGTGGAAGTGCCTATGGTATGCTGAATTGTGGACAGAAGAATGCTGTTGTTTAGTAAAGGGTAACATAGAAGGCAGCAGGCAGAAAAGTCCTGCTCCTCTTTTCTCTCTCCTTTCATCATTTTCCTGTTAATTTTTCTACTGTTTTCTTCCTCTCTTCTCATTATATTTCTTGATGTTACCTCTGTTTCATTCTTCACATATTTATGTGATCTGTGGCCAAGGCATTATTACTGCTTTCCAGTTTTTCTTATTAACTTCCTTGCCCATTCTCTTTCTGTTGCAAATTGTCTCTTCACACTCATTTCTCATCAGAGCTCCCCACTAGAGTTTGTGGGGACTGGTTCAGGACTAGTCTGGAAGTCTCCACAGCAACACCTGCAGCATCTGTATTTACTGCCTGTGGAACAGATTTGCTCAGTGGTTTCTCCACCCATTTATTTTATAATTTTCATTTGCAACTGTTTGAACACAACATCATGTTGCTATTATTGTGTTCTTCCTACCAGTGCTACACAGAGCACAGCATGTGTTTTCAGTCTCAATTCCAGGCCTGGCTTGCAATCCATGTTCTAAATCACTGCCTCGTTTGTCCTTAATCTTAAATTTAATCCTTGTCCATTTATCTCTGCTATTTCCAGATACCCAGCCTTACATGTAGGGTCATTCTGGCATAGAAAGTAGAAAATTCACTCAGGACAACTTTTCTCTAGTCCCCATTGCTCTCCTCATATTCTTTCCACCTTTTGCACACCTAACTTTCTCCTTTTGCTCTGAGATCAGATTTTTGGGTTGCAAGAACATATTTTCAAACGTAGCATCTCTTATCCTGTTTTGTTTATTTTGCTTTGTTGCTGTTTATATAACACCTTTCCCATGAGGAAAGGCTGAGACAATTGGGTTTGTTCAGTCTGCAAAAGAGGCTTTTGGGTGTTCTGATTGTGGCCTTCCAGTACCTGAGGGGAGCCAGTAAGAAACATGGAGAGGGATTTATTTACAAGAGCATGGAGTAAAAGGACAAGGGGGAAATGGCTTCAAACTAAAAGAGA
>VYZS01086646.1:6429-16772 GCA_013400695.1 Neodrepanis coruscans | reverse complement strand
CCATTCACCTCTGTTCAAATGCAGCACCTCTAGCCACACCTTCTCTGAAGAACTCTCTCTAAAGTATGAAGTAGTTCCTACACCTACACTTCAAGCAACAATACTTGGTTACAGACTAGGTAAGGCAGCACAAGCCTGTTTCTATGACAGGACACATATTATTGCAGCAGCTACAGACTGATACTAGGGGAAAAGCAAGGTCCATCTACTTCTCAGGATCCTTAGAAATCAGCATCTTAGCTCTCTCTATTGCTATCATGCATGCATCCACAATAGCAACCAGGCCAGAATCTAACTCCATGCATAGTCCACGATACAGTCTGTCAGATATAAAGACCACAGAGAACTTCCTGCATACATATGTAGTTATACTGGGATATCACATCTCCGAACAGCTTGTAGAAAAGGCAAAGATGTGACACAGCTCCTGTGATTTTATGTGTACATCCAGCCAAGCTGAGACTTGTACCACACATACCAGGAACTGGATTCCCAGGGATTTTCTCTGAACCTCTGGCATGGACTTCCTGAAGACAGAACAGTACTAGCCAGTAAATGTAATTGGTTGACAGAAGATGACAGCTTCTTATAAACACATTCATTATCAGCATGGTCTACCTTTGCCTCAGGCCAAATCTATCTTCCAAAAGTCTATCCAAACCTTGGCATAAAGGCTGCTTTCTTTAAATCATCACAACCACAAATCCAGAAAGACAGTATTTTTGGAGGACGCTATAAGCAGAAGAAACTTTAAGCCTGACTGAATCCAATTCTAGCCACAAACAACATGGAAAGAAATAGATGATTCAATAACTAATTGAAATAATTAACTTAGGATTGTGGGGTTTTTCAAATTAAACATCAGCTCAGAACAAATTGCATAACAACTGCAAGCCCACAGAACTCTCAAGGAGAAGGGATACGTTCTGAATGAAAATATTAGTTATTTCAGATATCATACATTTCTATTCAGATGTAAGTTTACCTTCTCATATTGAAATCATAGGGTCTTATTTCATATGGACACCTACTTTTACCTAATCCTCTACTAACTCAAGAAACATTAGCATGCACAAAAATTTTAGCCTCCTATTTCAATTGGCNGGCTTTTCATTCCTTAAGTAAAGGGCAAAGCCGACAACTATGCAATAAAAAACCCAAACATACACCCATACACTTTAACACAGTCAACCTAACTTGACCTCACGGAGGTTTATGGGAAGACCGTCTCCATTTCTACTTGCATTAGGACAAGATGACTAGAAACTAAATACCCAGATCTCAAAACACTAAACACCTTCACAGATACATCAATCATCTTCTACTGGCTCATTCAAATGCATATTCAGAAGACTTGTTCTATCATTATAATCAATTAAACCCCATTTTCAGGAGTGCCTTTAGCATCTTTGACAGCTCCTCATGTTTCCTTTACAATAACATATACAGCAGATGTTACAGCTTATGAGTTGCACCACATACCGATTTAGCAAAAAGGTGTCTTGTAATTGCAAGGGTTCACAAACCCATTGTCCTTTCCTTTAGGTAAGCCATCCAGTATTGTCCACTGTATCATCTCACTTGTTATGGCTAATTTGGAAAAGGAGATAGAATAAATTCCTGTCCTAAACACAGAAAGAAACCAAACACACTGTAAACTTCATATTTAAAATTACAAATGCTTATCACATAATATATAAAGACAATATTTGGACTGATTTGTTCTTCTGAGAAATTATTCAACAGCATAGATGATGTACACTAGAATAGATTTACACTAATGAGAAATAAAAGCTCCTAGCCCCTCCATAAGATACTAAATACTTCCAGACAATAGTTTCCACATCATTTCCTGCATCTCTCTTCAGAAATTACATTTAAGAAAAGAAAAATAGGAACACTTGCATGAAAAAAGGATCTTTGCATCCAATAGCCTCATCTTCCCCCACTGATTAATCTTTCCTGAGGGCCCAAAACAGGAGCTGCCAATAGAAAAGGAAAGCATACAATCAACTTAACTGGGCACGAGTGACTTAACCCATAATGAGAAAAAAGACCTGCTGTACAAATATAAGAAATGTACAATTGATTTGCACAGAGATGTGTGTTGACTGAGGTATATCATCATAAATTAAGAACACTGGCCTGATACATTGAAACATTTTATAGACTGCACAGCCAAGAAGAAACTGATGCAGGTAAGAAAATTACACAGAAAATACAATTGCATAATGCCAAGACAACAGGTTCACAGAGTCCAAACTCCTACAACAATGCCATCATTAACCACCTCCCTACATGACAGGGTAGGAGGAACACTACCAAGTACAGCAATTAAAGGTTCATAGGCACCCTATAGTATCTCATTTTAATAAAAAAAAATAAAATCAGAGAAGCAAAGAAGGAAATATGTTGGAAAATATGCTTTTTCCAACAGAAGAAAGACCAAGAAGTCTGAATCTGACTGAGGAAAAAAAATCCATAAGCAAATTCATCAACAGCTTTTAAGTGCAATAACACAATGCTATACTTCGATCATCCCTACTACACAGACAAATGACAGCCTTGACATTGCCAAGCTGAGCAATACACACTCCAACTCCCACTGCTCATATTCTTTTCACCTTCTCACATGACAGTACAAAACATCTACATTTAAAAGCAAGGTCCAGAGTAGTATTTTCAGATATCAAGGCATGTGCAGGCAAAATTAAAAGCTTTCATGGCATTTATTGTTCCCTAACTAAGCATCTTCAGAAACATGAAGATGGTTTTCCAAATCATGACATTTCTGTTTTGTAGCAGCTGTAGCATATGAATTCCCATGCAGCTAGAGCTTACATGTGCAGTTGTCTTTTCTTACCAGCCATTATTCTCTGGGCTTCATATGGTTCCATGTAGCCAGTGTTCTCCCCTTTTCCCATTCTGTTCAACTTACTTTTGGCATCAAATGGATCTGAGTAGTCATCAGCTATCAATACCTGAAAGACAGGAAAGTAACTGTTACTGAAGTCCCCAGTCGAATGTGCAAACCAGAAGGTAGTTAACATCCTATGAGCAAAAAACCCATCCTATGCCATCTTCGAAGTAAAGTCTGAATTCAGAGGACAAACACAAAAGTGCCACAGATTAATTACTATTACTACATGGTAAACTAAATAGAAGGGTGCTCCTGTTCATATCGGAAACCTCACAAAGGCAGACTTTGTATCAAGAAGATTTCTGACAAGCACAAGCCATGGAATAATTGTGATTGACAAGTTAGAAAGTGCCAATCAGTTAGCAAACTCAGTCCAGTGCAACTCCTATCAGAGAAGTTTGTTAATATTTAGAAAAAAAATCTCATTTTCCTTAGCACCTGCTTCATCCCCTCTGCTTTCTAGGTTTATCAGCTACAACTGAAAATACTGACAGAAAAATTTCAAATAAATACTCAAAGGCTACTCTTTTCATTGCATTAATAAGAAGCGTTGTAATTTTACTTCTCAGCTGAAAAGACACAAAACAAACTTCTTGGCTAAACATAGATCCTTGAACCCATCTGTGCCATTCTTACTCTCAAAGAAACGTTTTATTTACTTATATTTTGTGAACTGAGAAAAAAGGTAGCAAAAAGAAATTACCTGTCAGAACACATTTTCTCCCTCCACTAGGAGACAAAAAATATCTGAAGATCAGAAAATCTCACATCTTACCTTACATTACTATGCTCTCTTGACCCCTGCAAAACCACTGAATGCTGTTTAAGCCCCATATATAGGTTTATTTATCAGTCAGTTGAAGTCACAGGAATCCTTCAATTACAGAGAGGTGACAAGGGGACTGAGGTAAAGACAAAAATTCTCACATGAGAATTATTGCAGAACACAGAGATGTAATGTACAGCAGGCAAGAGAGTCTGAAGCAGACAAAGCAGAAGTAGGCCTCAGCATCAGAATCCCCACAGAATCATAAAATAATTCAGGTGGAAAAAGCCCCAGGAGATGACCCTGTCCAACCCACCACTCAAAGCAGGACAAGCCTAAATGATTCTGCCCTTAAGGCTTACTCCATTTAACAGGGACTTTTCAACCTAGCAGTTACTTCACATTTTTAAGACCAGCACCAGTAAGACCTAGAGCAAACTGCTACTCCAACAGCTACAACCTTTTTAACAAAAACTGAGGAGTACACTAAGAGACTGAAGCTCTATCTGCTTCTGTCTCCTGCTGTCAGCTTATCTCAACAGAGAAGAAAAACAGGACACGCAACTATTTACAAATCAAACACCCACAGAAATGCTATGGAGTAAATGAACACTGTATAAAGAAAGACAGAGATCTCCTTTAAGATTAGGAAACAACATCTAAAACACTTCAGTATCATTACTCAGGCCTCGAAACACTGACACTGCAATTTTACACTACTTATTTGCTTATTTTACTACTAGAACTGATGTTTTAACTGTACTTCTTGTGTATTTTCCTCTAGTCAAAGTTTAGAGTGACTGGAAGTCTCTTTTTAACTAGAAATCATCAGACTGGTACAGATCATAGAGGAAGGAAAATGTATTCTTTTTTCTTTCACTTGGTGTCCAAAATTAATCCCTCATTATTACAAAAACACAGTTAACACAAAGGGAAGAAGTCCCCTCCCCCCTTGCTGGCAACATATGCCTACGCAGCAAATCAAATGACAGCAGCTGCACACACTTCAGACAAAGACAACAATGTGTATCATGCAGCAGTAATTTTCCCAGTCACAAGAACAGGTTTATCTCCTAAACTGATGCAGTTGAAATGCCAATCATGTGGTATTCTGATTCGATCCTGCCAAGAGGTGCTAAATGGTAACATAGGCTCTGTGCTGCTCTCCTATGGCAAATGTTGACACATAATACTGGCCCTTCCTTAGCATAATTTCACTAAACTACGAAACAAAAAGCAATCTTAACACAGCTATTTGATATTTCTTCTCCATTTGCCGAAAATGTACTAGAAGGAAAATTATACATACAAAACACTGTCAAGCAAGACTGCTCCCCAAAGAAGCCACCCAAAAAAACCCCAACACAAACAACCCTCTCCCACAACAAACCCCAAACCTGCTTTTCAGGACTCCATCAGGCAGAAAGAGCAGCTTCATCTTTCCTGGAACTGTGTATCTCAACAAAAGTGGATTTACAACTCTGAGCTGTCAGAGGGCTCCCCAGCTGACCATTACTGTTTCCATATATATTAAAATTTAAGTCATTCTCAACCTAGATATAGGAGCTGGCCAATGCTAGAATATGATTTCTTCTGTGCTTGCTAACAGCTGTGTATTCTCCACTTCTATGAAGTCTGAAGTTTTTCTACTTCTTTCAAAGAGAAACCAAGGCTTGAAAACCTCAAATGAGTTAATTCTATTAAAACATACCTACTGTAAATGTCTGAACTCCTTTTCACAATCGCGTTTCAGATTATTTCTCCTGTCTACAGGAAGAAAAAGGGTTCCTATTCTTGAAGTCCTTGCATCATCCCCACATAAATTACTTTTACTTTAACAAGATCATCTTTCAAGCCTATATGCAGTAGGTCAGATGAAGTACAGACAAAGACTTTGAAAAAATACAAATTTCTGGGTATTAATTTTCATAATTTTCATTTACTTCATGACAGATGGTATTAATACTGTCCTCATATCCCTTCACACCATCTTCAGAAAGCCTGAGCTTGCCAATGTTACACACAACTTCCGCTCGCAAGTATCCCAGGTACATGCCTTATATGTGCAGTGGGGTTCTGCAGATCATGATCTTAACCACCTCGATGCCATGTAGGGAAGACCCAATGTAAGAACATCATGCTCTCTCCCACGGCCACATAGGAGCAGGTCTTTCTGATCAAAGTGCTTCCGTGTTCACTAGGGCTCATCAGTTTTCCAGAAAGGGATATTTATTGTGTGCTTTATTAGTTTCTTTTCCCCCCAACAACCTTTCAGTGCCCAGCAAACTGGTCTCAGTCAGCCATTTGTTTTCTATGGTCCAGAGGCCAAGGCCAAAACAGAAGATCCCAGGTTAGGGCCTGCATGCAGTGCCACTTAATCTTTGATTAAGTGCAATTCCAAGGCAAATGGCTAAATTTGTTCAACTGACCTCCAGAGCGATGTTTCACCTTCGTGACAAATACCGGACAGTAAAGAGAAGGGAATGGACACCATCTATCATCTACCAATGCATCCCTCCCAAAAGTTTCAACTATTCAGACTATCCAGGATCTAATTCTGTACTTGCCACATCTACACTGGACACAATCAGAGGAATGGCAACATGTTGAAGCTTTTTGTAACCGTGGCTGGCTAGAGCCTTCATACACAAGCTCTGACCCTTCCTGTTCTGCCAAATCCAGCCACCTTCCTCAATGGGGAACTAACTAGCAAAATGAAACAAAGCTATCAGGAATCTCCAGAAGGACTCAGGCAGTCATTCAGATTCCAAATTAATGTCTAAATTGGCTGCCATTTGAAAAGGCTATTGTTAAACTCCTGTAACTTATTTCTTAAGAGAACGCATGAATACTGGAGTGGGCTGTGAGCTCCTACAACTATTAATTCCTGCTCTATACAAGCCTATTCTGTGGCACCCGACATATATTTGATACTATTTTCTATCAAGTACATGTAGTAATAGTAGCTTGAGGTATCAGTAACATCAAGCAAAGGAAAGTCCAACACATATATAGAGAAGCAGCAATCAAAAGAGGTCAACAAAGATTTAGGGAAGACTCACAGGAGTACTTCCTAGCAGGCTGTCTTTAAAACTCAGAAGACAAAGAAAAAAAGCACAGCTCAGTTACCAGGCAAGTAGGCAAATCCAAAACTGTAGCTCTCGCTAAAAAGTCAGTCAGAAGATACAAGATCAAAAAAACAACAACCACCCCCCAGAAAATTAAGAAACTAACAAGACAAGATTCTGGTTGGTTTATCCTTCTATTATATATTAAGCTAAGTTGCAAGCTTCACTGTTGATGGATAGTCTTTATTCTTCTGCCGTCTTAAAGAAAAGTCTGACAAATATTATCATATAAAATACAAGTTCAAGCAAGTATTTGCATATATAAAAGCATGATTTGCATATGCAGCCACAGGAAGAAAACAAAGAACACATCTAAATGCATAATTTCACAGGTACCTCTACCTGACTAAAAATCACATTTTAAAGGGAATAAACAAGAAAGAAACAAATCAGAACTTGCAACACCAAAATAATAGGGAAAAACACTCTTTGAACTGAAAGGAAACAGAAAAGATCTAGGTGTCTTTAAAATGGTAACTTCAGCACAGAACTTTTGATTTAGTGGTTATGGTGATCAACAACACACTATTCTGGAAGAATCCAAGAGAAATTATGATAAACAACACGTAACAAAAAAACCTAAAAGATCCCTCCTGTCTACCAGGCCTTTGGGAGATTGATTATGGGAGACTTTTTTTGCTCAGATCCCCATCTAACCTTGCCTTGAACACTTCCAGGGATGGGGCAGCCATAGATTTTTCTGGGCAGCTTGTTTCAGTACCTCACCACCCTTACAGTAATATCTAATATCTTAATATTTAATCTAAACCTACCTTCTTTTAGTTTGAAGGCATTCCCCTTTGGCCTGTCTCTATGTGTCCTTGTAAAAAGTGTTTCTCCATCCTTTTTGCAGGTTCCTTTCAGGTACTGTAAGGGCAAAATTAGGTCACCCTGAAGCCTTCTTTTCTCCAGGCTGAATAGTCCTGATTCTCTCAGTCTTTCCTCATAGAAGAGGTGCTCTATCCCTCTAATCAACTTGGTGGTCAACACCAATTAACAACTAACGAATTAACAATTGCATATTTTGTTGTTGTTGTTTTATTTGGTTTTATTTGGTTGTTGTTGTGAAACGAAATTTTTGACAAATAACAAATTTATCTCCTTGTCCCCAAGCAACCTCCAGGTCTGACATCCCAGACATGCCCTAGGCAGATGCCTCCTTAAAAATTCTATTTTCATGTTATGGTCAGGCAACTATATATGCGAAACATCTCTGATGCTGAAGCCTGGATAAAGCTCAACCCTGCATACAGCAGGACTGTGAAGGTCTTGATTTGTTTTGCAAAGGAAAGAGACTGCACTTACATTTTCTTCCAGGGAACACTGAATTCAATGACCTGGTGGGTCATCCTCTCTGTAGCCTAAGTACCACTTTTTTTTCAAAATGAAGTTCACACCCTTCAAAAACCTGCTGATACACTGATCTGTACATGGTTGGATTCCAAAAAGTATCAAGAAAAATAAATCAAAGATTTGTAGTATCTTGTTAACAAGTCAGAATTCTTGGAATAGGACATGATTCTAGAGGAGTACTCTACAGATGAACTGTGTACAGAGCCCCTGGAAGAAAACACATGCCTCATTAATAAAGGTGATTTCCAGACAGTGATAGTGTCGAAAAGGTAACTGAAACACAAACCTGAAAATGCAGTACCTAAATTTCTGAGAGAGTGGTGAACTGGTAGTAAGATGCTGGGGACGGGGAAAGCCAGTATTTAATAAGAGGATTTCAAAACTACTCCCCCATATACAAGGCTTAGTGTTCAGTCAAGATGAATTGCTCTTCACAGTTTTTATAACTCCACACATTCAAAGTGACAGAACTCAACTACAAACAAGCTAATATAAACAACAGTTCTTGTCTTCTTGCCTCCCCATTGCTCTCCTCTATTCCCAGACAGTAACTGCAGTTCCCTGCTATCCCACATGTGCCCCTGCTTCACAGAGGACAGTGCAGACCACTCCTCATGTAAGGCAAGCAATGCAGCACTTTAAGCTGCTGGAAATTTAAAAATCCAATTCTACCTGTTTCCCCCCAGTACAGAACAGGTACTTCCTTGGCCCACCAACTCAACTATTTTCAACTTGAAAATACACCTTCAAGAAATTTGGAATACATCCAAGACTTACTAAAGAAAGGAAAGACAGAGCAACTAACAGGTATTTTTCTCTTCAGAAAACAGGGGGGAAAAAACTGTATCCCATTCACTGCCATCAGCAGAATATGTTTTGTAAAACAATTTTCTACACCTCATGCACAATATGCAACTACTCCAAAAACACACCTTATGTCCTTTTCTGTTTAATAGTAACATTTATAGAAAAAGTGACATATCCAGGAGATCTACACTATGGTCCTATTCTATCTACCACAAGAATCTGCCATTATGCCACGTAAACTACTAGGTCTCTTATTATTTCCTCCACTTCAAAACCAGGCTTAGCACAATGTTAATAAAGGATACAACCACACTGACAGAAGCCAGCAAAGGAATGAGAAGTCAAACCATATTCTTTGCCATGAGGTGGTGCTCAGCATGAGCAAGGACACATACAAAGATGTTCAGAGGCATAAACATCTCTCCTATACCAAGGCCAGTGAGTTTCAGGGGTAAAGAAGCTTGTAAAAATATATAGAATAAGCATTTCTTCAGTGATCCAAATGAAACAGTGGTGAACTGGCCACAAGATCAATTGCAAACTCGAAGATTACAAGAGAACTTGTTGATTAAAAAGAGAAACACAGGATCACCTCTTTTCCATTCTAAATCTTTTCTTCTCATCAATCAGAATAAAATACATTTAAAAAATTCCCATACAGCTCTTGCTGTGCCTAACTCCTATTTAGAGTTAGAATACTCTTTAAATCACAATAAACTGCATAACCTGACTTAGCCTTTAGAAGGTTCCACTTACACATAACAGTTCTAATCCTAAACAGCTCACTTTCAAGTTATACAGACGTCTTCCCTCATCAGAACAGTTCTGAAGAAAAGGCTGCAGATAATGTATGTGCTATCATGCAGTAGTAAGAAAGCTGTATTTATGGTGGCCTAACTGTTGAAACAATTTGTTGTGGTTTTACCACAAATTTAGCAATTTTTGACGAGAGATGTCTGAGAGAAGCCACAGACACACCCCAAAATGAAGAAAACACACAAATATCACAGTTTATTTCGCACACACAGAAAACCCGACAAAGTGCAACAAAACAGACAAATTAAGCTTTCCCAGTGCCTGTGCTGGGGTGAGGACACTCCAGGGTAGTTCTGGTCTCTTTCTGGGGCTCCCGGAGAGACGCCGGGGTGATTAGAGAAGGCCCGCGACCGATCTGAGAACCTCCAGCAGCGCGAGCTTCCGCTCATTTTTTTCCGAAGAAAAACACTCAACACGCGAGCCCTCCCCCCTCCCCTTCCCGATAGCCCCCAGGAAGAGATTTAGTGCTGATGGAAGAGATGTGGTCTTTGAACCCGGGCAATAGTCGCCGATAATAGCCAGACCACCCGCCCCCGGGGAAAAAAAAAAAAAA
>VYZS01086645.1:0-37983 GCA_013400695.1 Neodrepanis coruscans | reverse complement strand
GGTGGCCATGTCTACACAAGCAAATGACCTGCAGAACCAGATGGGAGCAGTTGTTATTGCAGGAACTTGTAACCCCTTGAGAGTTGGAGTGTGTTTTAGTGTGCAGATGGTGAGGGGATTATGGTTTAGCTTCTTCCAAAGCAACCTGGTTGATGTCCACCATGGCTCTCCCAAGAACCAAGGCGAGCCAATAGTCCCAGTTAATGCACTGGTATGTATGCTACAATTTTGACGTGGCGTAGCTACAGGATTTGAAGGACTGGCATTGTCTGACATTTTCCAGCTAGTCCAGCTGTCTTAAGAGGACTTGAGTAGGTTGGCAAAATGGTGTGTGGATTCCTTTGTTAAATTCATCAGAGAGGAGAGGTACAGGCAATAGCTGTGGTGAGGGTTTTACTGTGTGAGTGCTTTCTGTCTTTTCATCTCAATCTCCTAAAATACTCTTCTTCCAGAGTTTGTGTTTTTATATGCTGGGTTTCCTGAGGATGTTCAGATATGGCAAGCCTGGGGTTATTACTCTGCTGCTGTCTCAGGAACTGCTGGGATAGTGTGAGCTCCTGTTGCATCTTAGGTGTCTGTGTTGCTCTGAGATGTCCTTCTGCGAAAATACCTAACACAGGCTTTGTCCTGAGAGTCTCCAGCTACAGGAGTGGCCTCTGAGCATTCTTTGGGAAGGCAGGAACAGCTGCCTCATCTTTTAGTCATAATGTGTGAGAGAGAGGATTTCTGAGACTTGATAAGACCACTGAGGAGTGTGGGACTGGGACTCTCAGGTGGTTATTTGACTAACTTGGAAGTATGGATGAGCAAATACAAAGATTAAAGCAAGCAGTGAGCTGCAGGTATGGACACTTCAGCAAACACAGCTGAGAAAAATCAATTTTTCATAAATGAAAGAGGAGGGAAAAAATCAATAGGGAAAGGACTGTTATTTTCAATTTAAAGCCAGAGGAGTTAAGATTTGATCTTGTAGTTCATGCATTCCTGTTCTCATTCACATGTTGCACAAATCCGTTACTTGGAGAATTGTAGACTATGTTGTGTAGAGATCATTAAATATAAATGGCTGAAAGAATGTCAAATGTTCCCCATCCTTATTTATTTATTTACTTGTCTTGTCTTCTTGCAGACACTTCTCCTTCTGTAGTTAATTCTTGTGGATGCTAGCTCCTTTTATGGAGTATTGAAATGCATCGAGCTTTCTGGGCTGTGAAGTCCACCGGACTTTTCCTCATGCATGTTTTGACAATATTTAAAGCACACAAATCAGACTGTAGTTATTGATCTGTGTTTGTTTCTTTTCAACAGACTGTGCTTCCATCTGGCTACCTGATGGTGTGAGTGCCCCAGAAAAACATGACCAGTATTTTAAGTAGAAATACAGAACTGCCAAGGCGAATACTATCTGCATGAGGTCTGGTAAATACGACATGAGTGAACCAGGTGGGATGCATTGGGTCCTCTTATCTCATCTATGGTGTAGCCTGCTGTAATGGCAGGGCACAGTGCCAGTTTTCAATGTTAAAAACAGAAGCAAATCAGTATTTTTGGCTCAGTCTTATTGCTAGATTCCACATTGCCAAACACGTCTGCTAATGTTGACTGTGTGAGAGCTGTGCTACCTTGTAAATACTCTTGCTCAGGAGGTAGGTGGCAAAACTGTGCACTAATGTAAAGGCATTCTTCAGCTCTGTTTGCTTGTAACTCAGGAAAGCAACCAGAAGTGATCATTAGAACTGCTGAGTTCAGGAGTGATCTGCAAAACTACGCTTGGTCACTCTCTTCAATCAATAGTAACTCCTTCTTCCAGTATCTGTTTTTTGAACTTAATTGGATTAATGCCACTGCTGTGTATGACTCTATCTATGACAGTCTAAAAGTCTGTTTGGAGAAGCACTCACACCCACTAAAAGCTTAGTGGTTCTGTAAAGGTGGATGGGAGAAATAAGTCTGTCATGGCTTGTATCCATTAATTGCTGTGCAAGAGCAGCTTATTGCCTGAGTGCAAGTGCACCAAGAGCAGTTCTGCTGAGGAACATTTAAGTGCATGCATTTATTTACGTGTCTGTATGTACATATGTGTGTCTGTACATACATATTTGTGTGTGCTGATACATGAATATGTGTAGTGTGTGTATATGGATATGAAATACGATACTGAGGGAAGGTGACCTAGGCTTATTTCATTTAACGCCTAATGGAGATATTGTGGTCAGGTGTAGTTAGTGCAATGTTCCTGCTGTGGTCAAGGGAAAGCTAAAAAGCCCATCTAGATCTCAGGTGGGCTGTGACTACCTCCAGAGTTGCCTGTCCCAATATAAATTGTCTGTAAGAAGAGTCTAGGATATTTTGGATCCCCATCTGCCTACTTCGATTGGATGCCTAACATTCCCTTAAGGGGAGATGTGCTTGAACCCTCAGTCATCTACACATTGTGTTGTTGTGTGGAAAGTGGTGGGAAACTGCAGTACAGTCCTGCGTTTCTCTCCTTCCCTTAGCAACTTTTTGAGGCTGTGCAAATTTTTTGTCCCTGTGACTTCTGATACGGAGTCAAACTAATACATCTGAAGCGGGACGGTTGTTGCAGGAAGAATCCTTGCCATGTGGTTTGAGGAAAAGTTATATTACCGTTCTGAAACTTCTTTTGACTTGGACTGAAGAAATAAATGAGATACAGAGTAAAAAAAAAAAGAATCGTAGGTTGTTTATGTTGGAAAAGACCTTTAAGGTCATCAGGTCCAACTATTACTCTTCATGGATACTCAGACTAACACTTCCAGGAATTCTTAAAATTGTTATATACCTATGTATCTGCATGGGGGAAAAAAAGCTGAAGAAGTTGGAAGAAACCAAGATGCTGGCTGGCTGGAGAGCAGAAAATATAGAAGCGTGCTGGTTCCAGAATGCAGCTCCAGCTCTAGGTGAAGTTAATAGTGGAGAAAATAAAACTAGCCTCAGGCTTTAAAAGCAATCCCAGGCTTTAATTTGCTACTGTCAGCTGGGGTTGGAGAAAGCAAAAACCATCTCTGGAATGATAGGGATCTTTCTTGCTGCAGAGTTTGATTCCTTCCAATGGAGTTGCTGTAGTTGCCAGCAACTGAAAGTACTTACAAGAATTTGTCTTTCAAATAAAGCAGAAACTGGCACCGAAGGACGGCTCCTATGCTCCTGCAGAGCTGGAGTGTGGGTACAGTAGATGTTACTTCTTCTTTCTGTCTTGCTACTGGTTTGCTGTACTCCAGGATAGTCATAAATATGGGTATAATGAAAGTGCTCCTGCCAGGCCTATCACCATTTTATTATGCTTATAAATACAGGACGTTGCCAGATACGTATGTTTTAGAAGTAAGGAAAGCACAAGCATTACAGCTGAGCAACTTGAAATGTTGCAATTTTTTAATAGTCTCATTTCTTTGAACACATTTTTCATCTTTTTCCATATCTTAATCATTTTCATACTAGTGTCTTATAGTTGTCTGATGGTTTCTTTCTATGGCTTACTCGCCTTTTTGTGTCTTTTTCCATTCGGATCCCTTCTCATGAGTATGCATATGCAAGATGCTCTTGCTGTTTAAAAAACATTTAAAATCAATAGTTGCAGCTTGTCTTGATGACTTCATTTTACTTCCTGATAGTGGTTCTGATCCAACAATTTCTGTAAAAGTAAAAGCAGGAAGAAAGCCCACTCAACAAAATAACAACTAAAAGGCCATTGTTCATCAGAGGAGTACTCGGAAGTTTCTTAACATACCAAAAACTTTCCAAACTGAAAGAGTGATAGAAGTGTACACAATTTCTGTAGTATTTCCTCTCTCCATCACTCACTCTGTTCTCTCTCCTTTTGCCCACCGTTTTTTACTTCGTTCATTATTATGTTTATCCTTCTAGTGCTCTTTTCCTTTACTTTGTCCATCCTTTTTCTTGGGAAGAGGTAATACTGCTGCTGTTCCTCTTGCACCTAAAGGTAACTGCTGCCACTTGCCACTGCCCTCTCTTTGTTTCCCTTTGTTAGTGGAAGACTGGGAGGAGATGCCTCTGCTCTTGCAGAGCTGCGTTTCTTGTTGAATGGCTGATGTGCTTAGTCTGTCATCTTCCTTCAGGGTGAAAGTTTGTGGGTGTGTAAGTCCTATTGAAAATCGGTGTGACCTTAAGTACTGATGAAATTATTGCCCAAGTGGCTGTTCTTGGAGCTCCAGAGAAGGATCTGGTCTAGTTGCAGAGCAAGACAAGGCCATCTGCTGTCTTCCAGTGATGGTAATCCAAGGTATGTGTAGTTCTGGACCTTACTGAGTTGCTTAGCAACTTTCTTCACCGAATATCTGAATGCATGAAACAGCTCTAGGAAGATGGGACCGCCTTCAGTGCATGACTGTCGTGCTGTGCCATGCTTCTTGGTGCCTTCTGGAAGAGTAGATTTCTTGTTCCTGCGTGGGAGTAGCTGAATGTAGGTTTTGACCCCACTAACTCAGGAGGAGCAGTTTAGTCCTCTTTGCAGCTTCTGATGGGTGTGTAAAGTGTTGGTGACCCCTGGTTGCTGCTGCTCTGTTTTAGCCTAGAAGAATGGAACATTGTCAGCTCTTCTCAAGTGGATAATGTTTGTTCTTTGGATGTGGGAACCATGGATCAGGTACCTTGTGCGTTTAAGATCATCCTCTTTTTGATGCATTAGCAGTTTGTTGATTCTGCACATCTTTTAAAAGTGTGAGTGAAGGCTTTGATCCAGCTGTGAAGTGCCTTTTCCTATGCATAAAATCCCCATTTGGGCTTCTGGGTGCTGAAGCTTGAGGAACCAGGCACCTCTGACTTCGGAGCTGCAGTGGGGGATGTGTGGATATTGGATCTGGTCTTCAGATCTATTTGTACATGCCAAATAATGCCCAGCTTCCACAAACTGAGTAGCTGTGCCTTCTAAATGTCAGAGTTTGTGGGACCTTTTTGTGATTCTGATATTAGAACGTAGTTGGGATCATGCATAGTTAACTGGTGGTGAAAAATCATTGGGACAAAGTCAAAATGAAGCACCGTGATCTGCAATTTTAAGGGTACTTCATTGCAAGAAGGTGGGGGGACAAGAAAAAAGAATGCTTTTAAAATAAAGCTGAGATAAGCACTATCACTGAAAGGAGCTTAAAAGGATTTTGCAGCCAGCAGTCATAAAGACTGATTATAGATAATAGTTTACCTTGAACTGTCCATTTCTTCTTACGTTGTTACAGTAAAGGTTTTTGGTAATAACAAGTAGCTCAAACCCAATATTTATTTTACCATCTCTAGTTAAATATGTCCACTGGAAATCCCTGTTATTAGGGACTGGTAAGTCTCAGCTGTAAAAACATGTTCTGAGCAGAAACTTAGCATAGGCTATGTCAGCAAAAATAGTCAGTTCAGGTATAAATTACCTGCTGCCTGTAGAAAACAAGCCAACAGGACTGGAGAAGATGTACTGTACTGTACTGCAAGGAAGTCAGCTTATATAACAGAAATGGCATATTGTTCAGAAAAGGAAGCTTATGGTCTGTATGAGTGGAGTTATGGTGTTGCTCAGAAATACTGGTGGCTTTGAATTACCTTTGAGAAGTCAGTTTGCTTAAAGAAAGTGTTGTCTGTAGAGACTCTGCCAAACTGTTCCTAGATAAATGTAGGAATGTGTGCTTCACTGGCCTAGCAATGGGGTCCAGGATGCTGCTGCTCTCTTTTGCTGGACCTACGAGCAAATCTTGGAGGTTTCATTGTGATTTTAATTTCTTTTACCTCAGGAAACAAACATGTAATTTAAATATACCTTTTGTGCTGCCTGTTGTGAGGCATGGTACATGCATAGATTTGAACATGTGTATTCATAAGTAAACAAAGTACTGAAAGGCATTGCAACGTATGTTGTTCAAGTGCCTGTTGGCATCGTGTCTGACAATTAAATAGTACTCATGGGTTTATTTAATATCCTTTTGAAGTATATTGGTAAAGTAAAGAAAATGTTGAGAAATAAAAATACTCCTATTGACTCTTCATCTCCTTTTTTATGGGAAGTTCTCTTTATGTTCCACTCACTGTTTCAGGAGTACAGTTACAGTAAGGATAGGTCCCACAGAAATTTAATGCAAAAATTTATAGATATCTCTGTTAAGATGAGTTAAGGATGGGAAAATTATTTGGGGTCTGGAAGGTGCCCATGGGGGATTGGGGAGTGGAGCTGAGGCCCTGCTGTCAGACACAGGGCTAACATGAGAAGAGTCCCTGTAAGCACCAGACATGAACATCAGATAAGGAGGCAGAGAGAGCGAGACCGAGACATCACAACAGCCTCCTGGAATAACACCTCAAGGTCTCCTGGAGGGGAACGTGTTTCCCTGCAGTGATGCAATGGCAGTGGCAGCTCAGCCCCTCAGTTGGGAGGGGGTTTCTGAGTCCTGAGATGAGGCGGAGAATAGGGAGGGCCTTGAATGGAGGCCAATCAGCAATGAGTGACACCTGCCACTGAAGAAGGGTATATAAACCCAGGAGATCGCATAGTTCAGGAAGCGGGCTGTTTGGAGTGAACTGTAACCTGCTTCCTGTTGACAGAATAAACATACCTGTATTCTTCACGTGACCTGTGTTGTGAGGTCCGTTTCCGTACATTAAAGAGTAGATGAGTCCTGAGACAATTCCAGAATTATAGGAAATATGAAACAATTGTGAGGCAAGAGAACATCCTTCTGCCAGGTGTTGCTGATGGATTCCTGACATTTCTATCTTGATACAATCTAAAGTGTTATTTACATTATTTAAACATTTCCTATCATTATTGAAGAATGGAAAAAGTTTTGGAAAGCTTTTTAGTTTTGTGGTGATAGCAGTTTACATGTTCTCCCATTTGTTCCAAAACCAGATACGGTTTTCATGAGAAAGACTTAGCAAACCTTGCACCTTGCTGTGCCAGAAGCACAGTGGTCTTTGTGTCCCCTTCTCCTTCCATTTGTACTCCCTTCTGTGTGTTGGTTCTGCTTGGCCTCTGGGCAAGCAGATTCAGTTCACTAATCTGACTGAAAACTAATTAGTTTAAAAAGTCAATTGTAGAGTAGCCCATTTGGTGACCTTAGTTCTCCAGAGCATTCAGATGAACATCAGAGGTCGTGAATCTCTCATGAACCGAGAATCGATAGTGCCAGTTGAGAATGGAGAGGGGGGAAGCAAGAGCAAGTGGCACTATCCTTTTAGATGTGTTCCTCTGTTGTGATGAATTATGCCCTTCACCAAAAACTTCACTGTCTTCTGTTAGACTTGTTGCTGTTTTACAACTGAGGAAACTGTGGCTGGGGTGCTCAAAGGGTTTCCTAGGTGGTACAGAAGGAAAAACAGAGCTGCAGTTGTGGACTACCTTGTGCTCAGTCTTGATTATTCCTTAGAAGGACATTGCACTACTGGATGGGTTTTGATTTTTAACTTCATAAAAAGAAGTGAACTATGAAATAAGGCATACAAGAAATAAAAGAAATAATTAAATTTCAATTATAGTTATTTTCCTAAAGTACAACTTTTGTCTACTAGTATCATGGTTTAAGTGCCTGGGAAGCACCTGTAATGTGTTGAATCCATTTCATTGTTGTTTTTCCCTTCCGTCTCTTCCCAGAGTGAGTTTAGGAGAGACGGCCAAGCCGATGGTGCTTCTGGGTGTGGACCCGCAACTATGGTTCTGGCTGCTAGGAATGCTGGGCCCGGGGTTCTGGGCTGCAGGACCCTGTCCCAGGCAGCTACCACCAGCAGCGGCAGGGCCGGGATCGCAGTGCAACGACAGGAGGGTGGCAGCCCCAACCTGGTGCCTGTGGGGGTTGGGCAGCAGAGCTGCTGTGAGCAGTTCCGCACTCGTGGCATCCGCTGTGGTGGGGGGAGGCTGACCCACGTGACATGTCTGCTTCCCGGTTGCCTGGACTGAAGGGCCCCAGTGGGGCAGCCGTGATGCCACAGGGGTTCCCAGCCACATGTGCAGGCACGGAGGCTGCCATGTCAATGAAACAAACCAGAGGAAGGCTGATAGGATTGGCATCTCTGAGCCGCTTCCTATTGGGAGAGTCAGGGTCAGAGCTCGGGAGCCTTTTAAAGGTTCCAGTGGTTATGTGGCTCATCCTTCTGCTCCTGGGGGGTGTCCCGAGAGAAGTGGTTTCGCTCTGCTGGAGGCGATCCAGGTGCCCTGTGTAGATCCTTCACGTTCTCATCCTGACTGAGGGCCGTCTCCTGCTGCGTCTTTGCATCCCGACATCCCTGAATTCCTTTTCACCTTGGCCGCCCTCCTCAGCGTCTCTCCAACAGGATCCTATCTTAGGTGAGCCCCTGGTGGCGGCAGGACCTCTGCACTTTGCCCCGCAGCTGAATACTTTCTTGGCGTCACAGTTTTTAATAACTGTTTTGTTTTTTGGAGGGTTCCTTTTGGTGGCTGGGTCCAGGGTATTTTGGGGTTTCTTGGGATTGTGTGTTGGGGGTGTGGTCTTGGGTGTGGGGGAGGTGTGGCTAGTACCATTCATACGTATATACCATATTTCTGTTTTTTTAAAACCTGATCAATCTTGTTGCATTCCCTCTAATGAGCTCTCATCCAAGTAATGGCTAATTAACCCTTTCGCTGTCTCAAACTGAGACAATTAGTTACATTCAGTCTGTGTCAAGGTCTTGAAACTCTTACTGCCGTAGACAAAACCTGGTCTTGGGTAAATTGCATGACAGCAGTGATTTTAATAAGGGACCTGATGCTTGGAGACCTTTGCTGGGCTCTGAAACAGCCCACGTTCCTGACTTCAGTGGGTGTCCTGGGTACCTCTCTCAATTGAATCAGCATATTTGTATATTGGATAAAGGAAACACTAAGTCTGTAGCATTACTGATTCATTACCTTGAAGGATTAGTTGAAAATTTGATATTAAAAATTTGAACTAGATCAGTGTGAGGTTTTTCCCCTGCCTTGGTCTCTACTTACGCAGTGTGGTTTTAAGTGTCATAAATGTTTTTTTTTTCTCTGATTTTCAGTGAGAGCTAATACGTGAAACTGTGTTTGCCATACCTCCCTTTATGCTTTTTTGATTTACCAATGTAAGTATTAACTTAAGTAGCCTGTGTTTTCTACTTCAAAATCCATGAGGGTGAAACTGGCTTTGTATTTTACAAACAATAATATAACAGTGAATCTGGATTGTTAAGCCATCTCAGGGAACATGTATTTATCCTCCTTCCTTCCATCCCTTCTCTGAAGAATGTGGGTTAAAAGTTAAAACATCTAAGTCTTGTGACTGTATTTTGAGAAGCAGAATGCTTTGCTTTTGTGGTTGGGTTTTGTTTTCTTCTTCCTTGGTGGTAAAGGTTTATTTTTCTCTTTTTTCCTCCAGAGCTGCATATTTTTGTTAGTGGTATTTGTCTTTGAAATTACTGTTGCAATACACGGACAGTTGTGGTACAAAGAGCTGGATATTTGGTGTATCAACTGCGGGGGTTTTTTCATTTTTTGCCTTGCGTACCACTGCGAGTTGTTCAGCTGATGCTTATACAAAAGCGTTGTATGCTGATTATCCATACCCTAGGTATGGTTGCTTGTCCTTGGGCATCCAATGGCATAGTTTGTGGAGTGCCATGCTGGTGAGCATCCATTGCTGAAGGCAGTGATTGGTCTGGAGAGATGCCTGAAGGTGCTGTGAGTGTACTGACCTCTGGACCAAGGCTGCTTTGCTCTCCTCAAGATATTTCCCAAGGATAGATATGTCCCATGACCCGAAACCAAGCATGACCTTCATGATTTACTGTTGAAATGCAGGCAGATTTTTCCACAGTCTGTTCTGTGTTCATTCTCTCTGTTTTTATATGTAATCGGTTTTACCATTGCAAAAAAAACAAGAAGAAAAAAAATCTTGCTGAAAACCACTGTTTTAGTGCAGAGCTATTAAGGATTTTGGAACTGAGACAAAACTGTTACCTTTCTGGAAAGGAGAAAGAATATTATCAGTTTTGAAGGGAAGAGGCAACTGAACGTGTCCTCTCAGTCCTTGGTCCTGTGCAGAGTCTAACTTTAGCATCAATGTATAATAATAATTGTGAGTTCCATATGTAATTCTGCTGATGCAATCTGTGGAGTCCTGGATGATTAATATCATGCATGTGTCCTGGTGTTTTGTTCACAGATGATGGGGAACTACAGAAATCTGTTCTTCCTTCTGCTTCGTCGTGTGATTCGTATTCTTAGTTTGTACAAAAAAATTCTGAAATTTGAAATTTCCTTTTGGCTTATATCTTAAATGAGTTATACATGCTTACATAAACATACCATGTGTGCACAGAAGAAAAAAACCCCAAGCTGGTGGAATTACTGCTTTGCTTTTCACATCTTGAAAGTTTACGAAGTCTTTGACAGAGCAGTTGATCTATGCTACTGAAGTCCCCTAAGTATAATCTAATAGCATAGACTTCTGGTGGTACATGATTTGGCACTCAAGTAATGCGGATCTTTGTTTTCAGCTGGAAACACACTGTCACTTTTCTGGTGTCTGTATAAGCTGTGGCTATAGCTGTTGTTACGCTGGTCAGCATCATAAGTATAGGAAACTTGTGACACAGGCACTGATTTAAAACATGATTTGTATTATAGAAAAGCTGAAATATCAGTGAGATAAACAATAAACAATGAGATTTAACTATGTGATTTGTATTTCTGTGATACAGTAGTTAAATATGAAACTGCTGTGTTCTTTACCTCTTCAGAATGCCATGAGTATTTGGAGGTTAGCAAATACGTATAAATACACAATGTATTTTTTACATGCATATTCATGATTAGGTGTTCTGAAGAAAAATTGCTTTTCTTTTTGAGCAGTTTAGAAGGAAAATAGAATTTAGAGGGTTTTTCTGGTTGTAAAAATACTAGAACTTGTGTGAAGCTTTCCTGAGCTCTAGGTCTGTTGTAGTTTTTAATGACCTAATAAAAACTTAATTCTTTTCTCTTTTCATTTGCTGCAGTTGTGACCTTTCCTTTCTATCCTGTTTGTGCCCACCTCTGAGAGGAGTTGGGCTCTGTTGTCTTTGCACTGTATTAAGTAGTTGCAGACACCACTAAGTTCCCTGCCAAGCCTTCTCTTCTTTAGGCTGAATAGCTTCAACTCTCAATAGCCTGGCCACAAGTACCATGTGCTCCAGCCCTTGACCAGCTTGGTGACCTGTCCTGGACTCTTTCCTGTTGTTCGTGTCTGCCTTTTATTGGGAAGCCCAGTACTGGACCCAGTACCCCAGATGTCTCACCTGTGCTGAACAGAGAGGATCACCTCCCTCAACCTGCTGGTGGTGCTCCTCTTAATGTCGTCTAGAAAGCTATTGTCCTTCTTTGCTACGAGGCACCATTTCTCATGGTCAGCTGCTTTTCTGCCAAGTTGATTTTCAGATCCTCAGACCTCAGTGGATCCTGGTGTTTGGTGTTATTCTTTCCTGGCAGGACCTACCATTTGCTTTTGCTGAATTTGACAGTGTTCCTGTCCAAACATTGCTCCAACTTGCTGAGTTCTCTTATGAGTGTGCTCCCTGCTTCCCCAAATTGTCACCTGTAAACCTGCTGAAAGTCTGTCCCATCCTATCGGTTTTCATGAAGCTATTGTACAGTATTAGCAGGTAGAAATGGGCTGCTTAGTAGGACCTTGAGTAGCTGGGGACTATTTCATGAGGTTAGTGGTCTGGCTGGTTTTCCACCTGCTTCGTAGGCCAGTAATTGGAGTTGAAGAACAATTTATCTGGTGTGTGTGATAAGCCATAGTGGTGTGGTTTTTTTTGGTTTTTTTTTTTTTTTTTTACTTCACACAATAATTTGAACTGTTTCTCTTCTAGGCTGCTCATCTATTATCTTTTTTTTTCTGGTTTTCTTTTAAAATACAAAGTAATATGAAATTTTCTGTCTTGGTCATGCTACTTCTTTGCACCTCTCCCCACATGCTGTTTGCAACTTCAGTGGCAGGGTTTCCTGTTGGTGTGTGAAAGAAAGCCCTGTGCTCAAACTTGTTCGCACAAGAAAGAAT
Source organism: Neodrepanis coruscans (assembly GCA_013400695.1). Taxonomy (NCBI): domain Eukaryota; kingdom Metazoa; phylum Chordata; class Aves; order Passeriformes; family Philepittidae; genus Neodrepanis; species Neodrepanis coruscans. Next base: position 25,969 of record VYZS01086645.1, on the reverse strand, counting down.
TGCTAACAGTGAAAAAGCTGGTGCACCAGAGTGTGGGTAAGCAACCAAAAACTCATAAGTACACCTGCTTTAAAGTCAATTAGAGTGCCCAAAAGCGCACACAGCTGCTGGAGTCATCTGCTGCTTTCTTGAAAAAAATATCATTAAAAAATATTAGGTTTACACAGAAGTTAATAAAGCAAAATAAATGTAAAGCATAGTTTTTCATTTGCCATATATTGCATAGCCTTTATGTTTAGCATTTAGTCTTTTTAAAGAAATATTGTGTAGAACCCTAGTTTTACACTCCAGGGTTTGATGATGTCTTCCATGGTGACAGTAAGTTTGATGGTCTTCCCTGCCATTGATACTTCTACGTTTCCATTTCTGAGATGCAGAGAAAACACAGATGCAGTAGGGTGAGTTGCAGTAAACATGCATTCATCTTCCTCCTCTACTTCTTAGCTGCATTTGTGTCTTTTGGGGTTTTTTTTATTTCCCTTCCTGCTATTTCCATTCCTATTAGTCTGGCCTTGTCTTTCACAAGTGTGTATTGATAATTGTTATTGCTTTTAACAGCATTGATGTCTTGTGACTATAACATACAAGAGAAGACAATTAAAAGTTACATACTTGCTCTATATTAGTGAATGCTAACAATAATTGATTTAGTAATATATTTTCCAGAGGGTGCATCCCTATGGCACAGTACAGAAGTGAAGTATTCTGTCTGACCATTACTCATTAAAATATATATAAATAGCCAAGATCCTTATCACCAAAACTATATTAACATTGTGTGATGAAATTATAATAGTAATTTAAAAATTGGTTTGCAAGAGCTTGTGTATGCAATAGAAAAAAATCTTGGTATTATTTGTAGTGACTCTCTGGATGTGACAAATTGTGTATAATCAAATCCTAAGAAATCAAAGGTATTCGTAAGTGTCTGTACACAGTAATAACTTCTGCATGTGGTTACCTTTCAAGTGTCTACATTTTCTTGTGTCCTTTTACTGTACTAAAAAGATTTTCATTTTAGTTGTGCGAATAGTGTTATTTTGAGTGCATTCACTGCTGTTCCTTTCTACCCTACAGCCTGTATACTTTTTACATTTATGAATTTGCATTTATGTCTTTACATAGCCTGAGTTGAGGTGCATTAAAATAGAAGTACATACACGTGGACCAAGTACTGACTTTTATATTTCACTAGGGATCACAACCAATTAGATCATCAACTCCACAGACTTTGTAATGACCTAGATGTGCCAGTATTAGAGTTCAGCGGTATCTGGAAACTTCATCTGACTAAAGCTAGCAATAGCCTTGCCTCTCTGAGAAGATAAATTTAGCCAGGGGAACACGGACTTCTTCATGAAGGAACTGCCTTTTGTCACTCCTGTTACTGTTTTTCAGGGGTATGGATCACAAAGCTTGTGTCCAAAGCCAGTTTTGAAGAAGCTGGAGATTTTTTTTTTTTTTTTTTCAGTTTAAAAGACCGCTGTATTTTCTTGTTCTGAGGAATGAAAATGTATTCTTCTTTTGTTCTCTCTTGTTGTTGACAGCTAAAACTTTATGATAATAACTCATTGATTTTCATCTTTAAATAATTTTGCAGATGTCATCTGTGATAGCTGATCTGAGAAACATCCTTAAAAGGCAGAGTATTTATTGTAATTGGTCATATTTTGTGGGAGTTTAATCCTAATTTTCTGTTGAAAAATGTTTACTTTATAGACGTCCTTAGGAACAAGTGAAGTAAATAGCAGAGCTCTGGCATGCTCTCAGCCTGCATAAACTGACTGTTTTTGTTCTATTTGTGGTCCTGGTGGTAAGTTAAAGCAGATGTTTTGTCTTCAAAGTAAATCAGGATAAATCTTGGTGCTACAGGCAGTTTTTCTTTGCACGTCCAGTGATTCTTTTTTGAAGCCTGTCTATAATTAGTATAATCAAGATGGAATGATTTTTTTAGGTAATCACAGTGGTGTGAACTGCTAGATCTCTTGAGGATTCCTCTATCCTAGTTTCTACAGGTAGTGTGAATTTTCCATTGATGGCTGTTTAGGTGGCAACAGAGAAAATGGAACTATGAAAGCAGGGATGAGCCAGGTGATGAGGATCCTGATCTGGCACACCACTAGTAGGAGTGGAGGAAAAGGACTATACCACTGTGTCCTGAATTCTTTCAGCTTGGGAACAGCTCAGTGTCGTGGTTTTACCACAAAATTAGTGATTCTAACAAGAGATGTCCGAGAGAAGCCACAGACACACCCCAAAAGGAAGAAGACACACAAATATCACCATTTATTTCACTCACACACTGAAAACTCCACAATAAAGTGCAACAAAACAGACAAATTAAGCTTTCCCAGTGCCCGTGTTGGGGTGAGAACGCTCCGGAGTAGTGCTGGTCTCTTTCTGGGGCTCCCGGAGAGATGCCAGGAAAATTAGAGAAGGCCCGTGNGCTCCACGCCGCTGGTGCCGCCGCTGCCGCTCCCCCACTGCTGCCCCCCCCGGCCTCTGGCGGAGGCGGTGCGGGCGCGGCGCAACACGGCCCGGCCGAGGGCGTCCACCAAGCCTGTCCCAGCGCAGCCCCCGCTGCTCCACAGGGCCGCCCAGCCGTCACTGCTGCTGTGGCTGTCGCTGCTGCCGGTCCCATGCGCGTGACCACCGGGGACCCCGCATGGTAGGAAAAAAGACCGGTTTTACTTTCACTTTCTCCCCACGACACTCAGAAAACACCGTGGTCTTTTGGGGTCATGCCTTCCAGGGTGATCATAGCTTCAGCTCAAGCTAATGTTGATGAGCTGCTTGAAGCTTAATATTAGTTTAATTTGGTGTTAATGCCCCTCACTTCAGTGGAAGAGGTGTTTTTTCCTAGCTTGGGAGATAGGGGAGGGGAGAGGATGGCTTGGGCAGGAAGCTGAGCCCTGGACAGGTAGAACTTAACACAGCTACTTCTTGTCTTTGTTGACTTCCTCAAGAGGCTGGGAGGGCCTATTATGACTGTCTGCTCAGTCTTCCATCTTGAGAGTTTGTTCTCCTTCTCTTTCCTCAACCCAGAAGCTGTTGTAGCCTGAGCATGCTGGGTACAAAGTATGAAAAAGCTTAGAAGACACAGCAGGCACTGTTGTTGCCATTTCTGGCATACTGGTGTTCAGGAACCTTCTCAAGAGCATCTTCTGAGAGACTTCTGCATCCCCAGTACAGCCTAGAGATACTTGTTTTGAGGGCGTTTACAAGATAATAAGATGATGTTTGTGAATGTCATCCTTGGGTATTAATACAAATGTTCTTCTGTATTTAGATAATATGCTCCTCCTAACTCATTGAGTGTAGTGTATCCTTGTGGGCCCTTTTCAAATGCTGATAGGAAAAGCAACACTGGAGAAAATACCTATTTTTTTCTTTCAGTACATGTTTGAAAGAGCTTATTTTGCATTTGCAGACATATTGTAGGTTAAGATGTTTCCAGTTAAGCCTGTGGCTTTTTGGTGGATTTGCTTGTTAGGAAACCAGACCTCTCTGCTTTTCATTTTGAAATGGTGCTGGCTTGTTCTAATCCTTCTCTGCTTGTTGAAGCTCTTCAAATTGTTGGCCCCACTCCATGAGATTTTTCCATACAAGAGGATGACTTAACCATATTTGATGCCCTTAAGATTAGACGCCTGTCAAGTTTTCTTGGCTGCTTGACACTTGTATTTTAGCATGCCTGTTTTGCGCAGCGGGACATGGAAGCAGACTGGCAGATGGATCACTGGACCAATCTCACGCTATTGTCACTTGGTCAGTTGATAAAGGAGAGATGAGAGAAGTGGTCTGCCTCTGTTTGTCAGGTTGCAAAATGCAGCTGGAAAAGCAAAATAATCGGACTGTAATGCCTGAGTGGGACTAAGAATAAAAGTGATGGAGCTGATAAAAATAGCCTTTATGCAAGAAGCCATCTACTGTTAGGCTTCCCCAGTTGTAAGCCTTTGGTTGGGTACTGGGGTCTAATGGGCCAGGGAGGGGTAATAAATATGCTTGTGCTCAATATAGCCCTACTAGGAGCAGTTTGGATTTTGCATTTTTAAACCTCAGATATGCATTCCCCATGTGAATTTGTACAAATATCCACATGCGTTTTTTAATTTACTTTTTTTTTTTTGGAAATGAAGCCATGAAGGATCTAGTAAAGCAGACATTGTTTTCACTTCCATATTTTCTCATGTCTCGACTTCTGTATTTTTTAAATTGTAAATGTACACTTAAGGGACTTTTTTTTTTAGTGGTTTAGTTTTTTATTGTTTATAAAACTTGGTCTGTGTAACCAAAGTTAAGGATTTTTATTTTTAATGACTTATATTCCGTTTTCCCATGTATATTAAAATTAGTTTGATTTCCTTCTCCCTCCCCAAGAGGCTAACACTTACTTTGTTTTTCTAATCTTTAATTCATTGTCTTACGAAAATTATCAAGTTATAACCTGCTTCGTGTTATAAGATTGAACTACAGTTAATTAAAAATAGATATTTGTAATGGGCATTTTAACAGACTCTTAATGGTGATAACCCCTACAGAGTTGCGTCCTGTAGAATTGTTGTTAGGATGATGACATTTGCCGCTTGTGGGAGTGTGAGTTCTTTGCAGTATTCTTTATGTCTATTACAAAGACTATTGCAACTACCTTTGTGTTTAATAAAACTGTTTTCAGAATGTCTTAATATTGAAACATGCAGTGATATTTGCAGTTTGCCTCTGGACTGCTTTCAGTACTTTGATTATATGTGATGGTATTATTAACTGAAGTTTGCTCCTGTGGTGATACTCTTATAATTGCTTCATCTTTGGTAACAAAACCTTTTCAACACAACATCATGTGCTACAATTCGGTTCTGTCTTGGGGTAGGTAGCACCAGCCATTTCTACTGCTAGCAGTGAATTTGGGTTATTGAAAATTCAAAACATTTGAATATTTGTATCTAATGAATAATCAAGAGCATGACTTAAGATATGGATTAGCTTTTGTGTTAAGAAAACCCCAACCTTAAAATCTTTCATAGTGGTGGATTAAACAGCAGGATAGAGTCAAGATATGTCTTCCTAGTGGAAATAAAGGCATTTTCTGTGAAACTGAGAGATTGTTGGAATAGTGCCAGTGGTTGTGTGGTCAGCACAGAAAGGAAGCTCAGGGACGCGAATGAGAGGAGAGCTGTGATAAGGGGAATGATGAGGGTAAGTGGGACAAGTCACGGGGGAGTATTGGATTTGCAAGCTCTACATGGCTTTGTTTCAAATTATAATTCTAAACTCTTTTCAAGCCACTGAATGTAAGGCAGTGGAACATTAGACTACTCAGTCCATGAGGTGAGAACCAGGGTGGTCTGCTGAACAGCCTCACACCCCTGAAGTCTGTGGCTGAAGGTGCCAGTTGTGGTGCCAATGCCAGGGTGTGCACGGGCAACTGCACTTGAGCTGGAGAGGCCGCCAACTTGCCTATCAGAAACTAGTCCTAGAGGTGAGGTGAGGTGAAAAGGACGGTACAGTGGTTGAGAGGGGAGCATTTCCCTACCTGGTCCACGTTTAAGGGGGAGCAGGGACTGGTGGTGGCTGTAGGTATCACAAACTTGAGAGAGATGGGAGGATACTTAAGGCTTGAGATATGGACAGTTGTAGTATTTCTGTGTTGGTTAGCATGGAAAGAAGAAACTATGTCACCAGAAGAAGCAGTTGGTAGAAGAGTCTGGGGGAACTCCAAGACATTGGTGGTAGATGCTGTGCAACTTCCCCAAATCAGTATAATAGCAGAAGTTGTTTGTTGTCTTTTATGTAATCAAATTAACTATTGAAAAATATTTCTATAATCTGATTTAGTAGCTTTTTCATAATTTTAAATACCAGGTAGGTGTATTCCTGGCTTTAGGCTGAGGATGGTTATAGCCCCAGGTACATCTTCAGGTAACGTATGTCTCCTATTGCCAGTTGAACTGCTTTGTGAAACATTTACAGTCATATGCTGTGTCAGATACTATCTGCAAATGAAAAAGTAATCAAAGAGAATTGATAGAAAAACAGAAGCTTTGATTTTTGAGGAGTTGTTGAATCCTCAGAAGTGGTAGGTTGTTCATGTAATTTGTGGTGTTCCAAGTCTGGACAGTTTGTAGGGATTATGGATCATGTTGGTCAGGGAAGGATAGTTTTGGGTAGAAGTCTTCGAGCCTAGCCAAGGGCATGCTTAATTCAAAACAGTATCCATATTATCAGATTGTTTTTGCTATACCTGGAATATTGGAGGGTGTAGTAATTGCCTCTGCTATTTGTGTCCCTTGTTGTTATTAAATTATTGATGAATGGTGTCTATTAATTTATTTGTTACATTAAATACAAAGAGTCCAATTCTTAGCTTGTAATGCAAATAGTGGAAACACAAATTTGGGGTTAATTGGTTTCACTGGTTTGATACAGAATATAGGATCAGCAGCCAGGCCAAGTTGAGTGAAAAACCTTGGTCTTTACAGTTGTGTGTTCCTCCATGAAATGCAGGATTTTTTTTTTTTTTTTTTTTTTTTTTTTTTTTTTTGTCTCTCATTTAATAAACCAAGCATCCTTACTATCCTTAGTTTCTGGTTTTTGTAGAAATTTTTTTCTGGTGGTGGCCATGTAACTCATGAACTTTGGTGTACAGGAAGTTCAGCATGGGCTGTGTTGCCATTTCCTATTTGACAATAGTATTTAGCCAGCTAAGTTACTTTTTTGTTTTTCCTTTTTTACTGCAAGCTCTTGTAAAAATGGGATGCTTTTCCAAGTCCACTTGGCTCCATTGAAAATGACGACTTCTTATGTCTTAGAATTTGGAGGGTTTGATGAGGAGAACAAAGGAACATGAGGCTACAGAGCCATGAAGGGCAGCTAGAGCAGGTGTAGATGTCTCTCGGTAGGTGCCAAGTTGGCAAGAACTTTATCTGCTAAAGTTGCTCTTCAGGTCATAGTTTCTGGGCTGTGAATGAGAATAATTGCCTAGCCACAATTAAGGGGGTTGCTTGTCCATGTTGGTCTGCAGAACGAAATAGGACCAGCTTGCTGCATGCAGGTGGCGAGTCCTGCAGGCTGCTGAGTCATCTCAGTAGGATACTGGGAAGTACAAATTACCTTTGGAAATCAGACTACTTTTGCTTTTGCATTTCAGTATGCAGGCAGATTTGTAGATTAATCTCCCTTTGGAATACTCTATGAAATAATATGTTGAATTATTCCCCAACCATACCAGCCCCCCCCCAAAAGTCTAAGTGATGGGGGAACTGTCCGATAGAGGAGAAGCAAATATGCTTCTGTCTAAGCAAGGACAGGAAAATAACCAGACCAACTGAGTGTCCTGTCAAAAGTATGGGGGCTGTTAGAATAAGGAGAGAAATGACAAGGCCTAGGGAGGCTGATGGAATATGACTAGGTATGTAATGGGTGGATCTCCAAACACATGTACCATTTCCTAAGGTTAATCATGGCTTGTAGCTGAACTTTGCCATGTGCTGGGAAGCTTGAAATACTTTGATGGAGGGTTTTCAGTGGAAATTTTCCAGCAACAGTACTGGGATGAATTTGATTCTCTTTATTCCTCTGAAAGATATCAAGAGCACAAGTATGGTTCGGTGACTTTCTCTGGATTTCAAATTACTAATGAAAGATTTGTAGCTGCTGAATCTGGCAGTGAAGCTGTTTTGAGCTGGTCAGTGCCTGATGGGAATGTTGTATTGACAGATTTGGGATTTATTCCTTTTTGGAAACTTTTACTGACAATATGTTGAGGAATAATTATTAGTAATAATGCCAGTCTGCACTTTCAAGAAGGGATAGGATAGGCTAGGAGAAAAGAGATTAAAAATTAAGTGAAACAGTTGCGGTCAATTGATCAATTTAAGAGAGTGTACCTTCCTATTAACATAGACACTCATCACCCACATTTGTAGGATGCTAGCCAAATAGGCTCCTTAAGCTGATTGGTAACATTACTGCTGTCATGCTCTGCCCCTGGTTTAGAGCCTGAATATGTACCTACACATTCATATAGATAGATACTATGCCGTTTTCTTGAAAAGGCATTTTATTGGCTTGTTTCTAATAGAAAGCAAAAGAAGGGATCTAAATTGTCGTAAAAGCAGTGTTGGAATTAGTTGTGAGTTGTGCAAAGGCACAAATGAATGGAGCTGAATAGGAGCTGAATGTGACTACCCTCTATGTAGAGCATGGCACATTCAGCTTGTGTGACTTTCTTTTTTTTCTCGGAAGCATAACTTTCGTCCTGGAAATTAGGAGGGTTGGTTTTTTTCTTCGTGTATCATAACTCGAAACAGCATTTTGCTTGGTTTTCTTTGCTCATTTTTCCCAGTTTGGGGGTAAATTATGGAAGCCTGTCTTCTTGTAGAGGCTGTGGCTGTGCTAGATAGAGGGGACAAGGCCACCTCATGCTTATTGTCACCTCTGTTTTAGAAGACCAAAACAGGTTTGTTGGAGCAGTTTGTGTTTTAGCTAACTTGTCTGACATTGATGGACACAGAGAGGTGGAACTTGCTCATGTGGATACTTAGGAGGTGACCATCTTCAGGCTGGTGCTTGGTGAAATGAGGTGTTGGCTCTTTCTGCCTGTGCCAGCTGCAGGGACATCAACACCCATTTTACAACCATGTTCTGGTAATATATAAACTTGTTTAACTTTTTTCTGCTGCTTGTGGGAATGATTTTTTTCCATCTTTTAAAGAAAGTTTAATGGACACAACTTCTATTTTTGCTTATTCTTTAAGTGGTTTTGCTGTGAAAATTGGCACAGAGCACTTGACACTGTGGGAAAAGGAGAGCTACGCGTTGTTTTGTTCACAATGGGATGGTGGTTAGTGCTTCTTTTCTAACTTTTCTACAACATCTTGCACAGTCTAAAAGGAGAAAACATGCCCGAGTTTATATGAACTACTACATATAAACTACATATTAACATTTTTTCCTCTGCTCTATTGATTTTTCTATTGTCCTAGTATTCCTTCTGAAGGCAACTATAAAGGAGACTCTTTACAAAGTTTTGAGCCACATAAAGGTAGTATTTGCCATCTGAGGCAGCATTACTCTTTTTCAGACATTCATGTGTTTCAGACTTTCTTGCAGGCTAAACCACGGGTCGCAATGCTCACTATAGCTGGGTTGACCAAGAGCAAATTTTGGCCCATGTGTGCGGTGAAGTTGTGCTCATTCCTTTGGACTTGTAGCCTGAGGCCTTAGGTATTCATCTACCCTCTCTTAGGTCAGGTAGTCAGGAGATTGCCTTCACACAGAAACATGAGATACGAAGTCCATTTGGAAATCGATGCTCCACTGAGTAGTCCTAAGGGAACTTGTTCTTAAGCTCTAGTTACTTCATTCATAACTGCATACAAGTGTGAGGATTGATTGTTCTTCTGGTGGTCTCTGGGATTCTGCAGCCTCCTATCAGAAAAGGAGAATCCTTGTTTTATTTTTAAATGGGTTAGAATATAAAAGATTATGTTGCAGATTTGAGAACAGAGAATAAGTACTGCTGCCTGTGCTGCAAGTAGAACTGGGTTGATTCTGGACTGAGTGTAAACCTTATTTGCGTAAAGGCATTAAACTATGAGGGCTGGACTAGGTGATAGAATTTAGTAATGTTAATCCATTTTATCAGGGCAAAATAAGAGTAGGAAATGTATGTGTTGGAATCTTTTTCTGTGCAACGTCTGTAGTATCAATCTAGTCTCCAGATGGAAGATCTGCTGGAAAGGTGGGTTTGTATCCCTTTCCTCACTGTGATGATATGAAAGAATCACTGGCAAGTCCCTTTCCTCTTATCCTACTGGAGTCACAAGCAGTTTTCCTGTGGAGTTTGTGTCCTTTTCATTTTCGTTTTGACTGAACTTCTAGTACATTTAATCACATTTGTTTTATCTGAAGTACAAACAAAATGTAGAAACACACAAAATTCCAACTGAAACTAGGGATAACCAGTTTTAAATATTACTGGTTTATAATTCCTTTCAGATGTTCATAAGCCTTTATGAGTGTGAATCTTGGATAATCATTATCTGGAGAGTAATACTCACTGTTTTGCTGAAGAAAGTCAGGGAAAAAAAGTCTGAAGGGGAAAAGATTACTTTTTTTAAATTGCAGTTCTTTATGGGTTTAGAAACAGTTACATTTAACAGCTTGGCTGAAAAACTTGTTTTGAATAATACATTTGAAAGTATTCTTTCAGCAAATTTTTTCAGACAGTTGGTTACCAAAAAACTCATTCAGCAAAAATTTGACAGTATATGTGCATGTTTTTATATTTAATGTATACATATATATATGTGTGTGTGTATATATATATATATATATATATAAAGCTATAATTCTTCTAACAACAAAAGACTCACTGGGTCCTTTGACTTTGTGCACAGGCTGGTAAATAAAATTTTAACTCTCGTGTGAACTTGAACTTAGTGCAAGGATAAGGTGATGAACTAATAGACCTTGTGCTGTGTGTGTGTTCTGTAACATAAACATTTCTGTATGTCAGAGAAGCTGTCCAGTGTGAATTGCGACTGTGCTTATCATTGTTTATTTGGTTCTAATGAAAAACTATGTCATTCTGTTTTAAGTTAGAATTGTGAAGGGATTATCAAGGTTTCAGAAGCTATCCATTCAGACAACAGAGTGTCAAAGCTCACTACTTTTAGAATAACAAGTCAAGGAGGATGTAGTATTTTCCTGTGTTTTCCTCTGCTCCCTCAGTTAATTGTTCTAGGTTGACCACTGATATATTATTGTTGTGGTTTTACCACAAATTTAGCGATTTGGACAAGAGATTTCCGAGAGAAGCCACAAACACACAAATATCACAGTTTATTTTCACGCACACACAAAATCCGACAAATAAAGCGCAACAAAACAGACAAATTAAGTTTCCCAGGGCCCGTGTTGGGGTGAGGACGCTATGGAAATAGTGCTGGTCTCTTTCTGGGCCCCCGGAGAGACGCCGGGGTAATTAAGAGGAAGCACACGGCCGATCTAANATCCTGCGCCTGCGCAGATGGATCCCCAGGGCTGGCCCTTTTCTCATTGGTCAGCTGCCCTGGGGGCCTGCCCCGTGCACGCAGTGGCCCACGGGAAGCACCATGGCCGGCTGGAAATGTCACGCGTGCTGGGACGGCACTTCCGCTAATGGCGGCTGTCGCCAGCGCCACGTGGCTGACGCCGTCGGGCCGGTGCCACTGCTGGGCTGTCGCGGCTGCTGGCGCCGCTGCCACACATCGCCGGCACAGCCTCAGCACCACCGTGGGCCGCCAACGCAGCCCTGCCACTGGCCCCGCACCGGCCACGCGGTCGCTGCTCTGACTCGTGGCCTGCGCCGCTTCCACTGGCTTTTCCGGGGTCGGTTGCGTCACCAGACTGGACGCCTCGTGACACCGGCTCGGCACAGCGCCGGGCAGTCCAGAAGCCCCGGGCTCACGCGATCCGCCGGGCTCACGCGATCCGCCGGGCTCAGCCTCCCTGTGGTTTGGACTGCAGGCACAAGCCACCGTGCCCGGCTTGGGTCTCCAAACCCCGGGGTTCGGCCAGGGCGTCCAGGACAGCGGCACGGGCGGCAGTAGTGCGGCTGCACAGCCTGCCCCAGCGCAGCCCCCGCTGCTCCACGGGGCCGCCCAGCTGTCGCCACCACTCTCGCCGCCGCCGCTCTCACTCAGGCTGAAGGGCATGGAGGAGCCAGCACTGGGCGGCCCCCCGGTCCGAGCGGGCAGGGGGAAAAGGGTCGTTCCCCCCCGCCCGGCTGCCGGCCCGCGCGGCAATTTTTACTTTTGGTTTTAACCCTACGACAGTTATTTAAATCCATTCATTTAAGGACTTCACTACTTCTTCAGAGTTTAACTAGGTCCTTTTCTACCTTTATGATGTATATGTGAGAGCACATACACTTTCTAATTTCATTTGTGTATATCAATGCAGTTGCAGGGTTTTTTAAGTATTACTAAGAGACATAATTTTTCTCTGAAACTTTATCTAATATTGTTGTTAAACCAGACCCTTAAGTTGTAAAGAGAACAGATTGTTCTTGGAATTCATCAGAAGGTCGGTGACTTATCCTTGAAGCTGTTCAGTTCAGAGTAATTTAGTAATGTCAAATAGAAGATTCTGTGAAGAGTAATGTTTCTTCCTCTAAGCCTCTACTGAAGGACTGTGTAAGTGCTTCTTCAAAATTTAGTTATGGAGTAAACCTTTTAAAGTGAGGAGCGGGAGGAACATAGCATGAAGGTTGTGTGTTTGGTTAATCAGTTGTTCATCTGCATTTGGCCAACTACATGCTTTTTTTCTATCGAGACCTGTTAACAAAATGTAATAGTTTTGGGAAAAAACCCAAACAACAGAAAAATGACACTGGTATATGGTCAGGTGAGTCCATAGGTCAGGATAGGTTTTGTCACGCTGCCATGATCCCAATGGCATTAAGAGTATTCTGGTTTAACGTAAACGTATAGGAGGCATCATTCCATGAATCTCAGCTGAAATCAGGGTAGGACCTGCATCACCCACATCCCAGACTGCAGCATCCTCATTTTAGGTGCCGTAGTGACTGAGCTGGTGGCAGAGCTGCTGCTTCTTACCTTGAATCATGATGTACTTTTTTACTACGTGTGTTTTTCCTTTCTCTATGCTAGATGTTGTTCTTTGTGGGAGTTTGGATAAATATTGTAGTCCGTAGGAGTTCAAGAGAACTAGGTATCACCTAGCAATAAGCATCCCACTCTCTGCCTTCTGCTTCTCTCTACTTTTGTTACAATATCTGTGAAAACCAGAAGTTGAAGCATTAAGTAATTTTCAGAAATATTTTGAGCAAGTTAAGGAATTTTTGTTAATGATGCTCTGGCAGAGCAACAGAAATGTTGAGGGGAGTGCTGGCCTCTTAAAGCAAGTAACTGCCTTGTTTGAACAGTAATCACAATCAAAGACTAGCAAAAACTTAGCTGGGGATAGAATAACTTATGATCTCCTATGATTGTTGTTTCGTGAATAACGCAGTGCATAGCAAGTGACCCTTTGGTCCTATGAGGTCTATATAATATATAGCACATAATATACTACACTCAACCTAAACTGAATGTGTTTTAGGCTCTATTACTTGTTCATCTTGTGTCTTTTGATGACTGCTGGTGGGACAGCGCCTTATGCTGCAATTTTAAATTTTTAAACTTTTTTTACAGACAACTTTGTAGCAAAGTATATTGTCTAGTTTCAGTTGCAATAGTACATGGCAGTCAGTTTACAAAGATCCTGGGGACTAGACTCGGGTTGGAAAAGGTAGACACTTGAAGTACAGTTGAGGTAGATTTTGGGATATGCTGATTCAGATATACTATATCTGAATTGCAGCATCCCCTGTCCACTGTCAATTTTACATATCAAACACTGTTATGGATGTGTAACTTTTGGTTAATGTATATTTTATCTGTAGCTTTTGCAGAATGTTTGCTTTATGGAGTTCATGAATTCCCCTACAAGAATCAGAAACTTAGGGAAAACGAACATGTCTGTGTCTAGTATTATTAAGGTAGCTGTCCTCAACACTGGTTGAGGATTACCTGTGTTGCTTCGTTTCTGAATATCACTGAAACTGCTTTCAGTGATCCTACCTCAGGGTTAGGGTGGTCTTCCTGAGGATGGGAGAAGTCATGCTCTGTCTTCAGGAATGTTTGGTGTGACTCAGGGCCTTTGAAAGGAATTGCAAAAGTCAAAATACAGATTTAAGGACTTTAAAGAAAAAAAAATGCGTATTTTAAAATAAAATAAATTATGTAAGAAGGTGACAGAGAAATACACTTACGCCCAAATAAGGCATTTGTTTATAAAATGAATAAATCCTTATTCAGCAAATTACATAACTTTGCAAATGAGTTGGTCTGTTCCAAATGTATGTTCCTATGTGTATCTGAATTCAAAAAGGGTAAAATAACATAAGGTGTAATTTGTAGCTGTATTAAAGTGAATGTACTTAATTCAGTGTGTAGAAGAGAAGTGAAAGTGATACTAGTGTTGAGTTGTTTTTTAAATTAATTAATGCAGGTTTGTTTATATGTTCAAAAATGTTCTGTTTGTAGGGATATGGGTACCTCTCCACACATGGGATCTCTCTTTTTTTAGAAACATGCTCAGCGTGATTGTCCCAAAACTCTTTTCATTTTCCTTACTCTGGTCCATGAGTCTTGCTCAGCTTTGCCAGTGGGTGGGCGTGCTGGCCAAGGTGGGACTCTTAGGATGGTTGATCTGATCAAGACAAGTTGTCAAAATTGAGTAGTTGTTGAAATTTACTGGGCTTTCTCTTACTGTATGAGATAGAATATAATGTTTGGTGGCATTCATAAGCTTTATAAACTCCTGGGATCTGAAAACACTGTTTTAAGGTAATGGTTAGTCTTTGGCTGTCAGTATATGTAATTCTGTGTTTGCTACTTAAATTTCTTTCTTTTGTTTTGTTAGAAACTTTGCTCTTTGATTACTTCAAGAGCCTTTTTGACAAGGGTTTCAAATCTGGATTGTGCAGTTGTCTTGTTGAGTAGATTTTCTTCTAGTATAAAACCTACATGATGCAAAGGGAAGGTGCTTCTGTTTGTACTTTGTCTGCTTTCATATTTCTGATAGTAGAAACTGAGTTTTTACAGTAAGATACTGAAAACCAAAGTCCAAAGCAGGTTTCCTGGTGGTGACACACGTAACAGAATGGATGCACAAGATCTGTAAGGATGGACAGTCCTGTTTTTCAAATGCATTTCGAAGTCATTTTGTGTGAAGTCACAGCTTTTCAGCTCTTCTGAAAATCACGCCAAAGGTTTGCAAAATTACTAGTTAAACGTCATTTTCAGATGAACAGTTTGCTCTTAATCTTCTCCCCAGAAGTAGCCTAAAATAGTAGACCTTCCTGGGAGGAGAACATCCCAGTGGTGTAAGGATGTGGGGAATTCGGTACTTGTTAATTTATACACCTGAAGAGAATTAATAAGCAAACCTAATTACTTGTCATTGCTAGTGAAATAGCTTTATTGTGAGGAGGGCGGTTGGACATGATTTAATAATGCAAAACCAGCTATGGCTGGTTGGATAATAGTTTTTTAGCAGTTCGAAACACATACCCATGTTTGCTTTGTCACCATAGCCACTCTAACATAATAGGACTCCAGCATTTGTGTGTAACTTGAAGTTAAGTGACATTGTAGGAGCATGTCTGTGTGCATGTAGAGAGGAGTAATGGTGAGAAAACCTGGAGAACTGGGAACAATTGGAAGTCAAACTCTGTCTTCCTCTTACAGATGTTCCATAAAAGTTTTGGTTGCATTACATTTAATTTAGAAAACTTGATGACTAAGTCAATTCCTGTTCAGGTTAGATGACCAAACGATGTAAGTCCAGGATATGGAAAATCTGGTCCAGCTGTCACATTTTTGGACATGAACACAGAGAAAAGAGCAGCTAGAGACTCAATCATGATTTTGTAAATGTGCAATTAAAAAAGGAAAAAAGATAATGAAGATCTATTTCATGAAGTGCTAATTTTGAAGCAGTCCAAATAATGCCAAGGGAGAGTAAATAACAAAAGGGAAAGGGCATTTACAAGATGCATGAGAGACAGGGTAAATGGTCTACATCAGTGAGCATGCTCCCAGCCTCTACAGTATTTAGTTACATTTAGTTAGGTCAGTGTTTGTGGTGACTTCGCAGCCTTTCATGATTCATACAAGTATTTGGAACATACTTTTTTCTGTTAATATTTTAGTAGAAATAAAATGTAAGTGCGTGTTTAGTTAGTATGGTAGTAGCAAGTATATGAATGGACTATTTTTACGTTCTAACGGGAGCTCTTGTCTTGTTTTCAGTGTAAAAGTTTGAGTAGTGTTTGGAAACCTGTCATGTTGTCGTATATACAGTAGTAATGAAATACTGGAATGTGGTTTAAAATGGGGCAGGTGATGCTCTATTGCTATTTGAAGAATAGCCCTATTTTGAATAAAATAAAAATAACAGCAGATTGTTTGTAATAACTCTGACGCCAGATTTAAATTCTTGACTTCACCCCATTTCCGTTATTAAAAGAGACATATGTAAGTAGCATTTGCTTCCAGATATATGCACATATTCTGGCAAGATGTTTAAGACATACAGTCTGTTACTTAAATTCTTGACATCTGAAGCTTTTTTCCCCCTCTCCAAAGCTTTTTAAAAAAAGTTGGACTAACGGATGTGTATATTTTCTTAAACCTGAAGAAGCTTCCCAGAACTATAATAGAGTATTTAAATCTCCATATGCTTTTTGCTTTTATAGATCAATGTAAAATAATGAAGTGGTTTGAGTTAGAAGCAACTTTTAAGATGATTTAGTTCCAACCTCCCTCCCATGGACAGGGATGTCACTTACTGGGTCAGGTTGGTCAAATTCCCATCCTACTTGCCCTTGAACACTTGCAGGCAGGAGGCATCCACAGCTTTTTTGAGTAACCAGTGCTTCACCACCCTCTGAGTAAAGAACTTCTTTCTAACATCTAATCTCAATCTCTTCTTGTTTAGTTTGAAACTTTATCCTATGCTATGTGCCCTTATAAAAAGTTCCTCTCCAGCTTTCTCGTGGGCCCACTTCAGGTCTCCCCAGAGCCTTCTCATCTCCAGGATGAACAACCCCAGTTCTCTCAGCCTGTCTTCATAGGTGAGGTGCTTCAGCCCTCTATCTTCGTAGCCCTCATAACTAATCTAATCATGTATCTATATAAAACCTTTAAAAAAATAAGTATTTAAATTTTGTAAATGGTCTTGGATTTTTTTTTTTACGTGTTATTGTTCAGATCTTGCATAGTATTTCTGGGAAATACAATTTGAAATACTGGAAAACAATGTTTGAACTCAGTAGCTGCTGGACAGTTTACCTTTACAAATGCAGGGTACTGATACATAATGGGCTTTGAATACTAGTTAAAGCAGCTGGGATTTAGTGTGTTCAAGTAGCAACTCAGAAATTAAAGACACTTGGAGCTTTGACTAAAATAATGAGTTAAGAGGAAACATGAGGCTTTCTCTAATACACTTTTTTTGGTCATGTTTGTCCAATTTTGCTTGAAGTGCTTAAATACTTACTGTGCTTCTGACCTCTCTTTTACTATGGGACAGACGTCTGTGAATAGGTTTTTTTTTAAATTTACATGTACAGTAATATTTGAGAAATTAATTAACTGCTTAGAAAATACATCAATTAAATTATTTAATATTTTCTTTTTCGAGATTGAAGTGGATCTAGGGACAAATGGATGACTGAATATTCATATGAAAGGGAAAATCATAAAGGTTTGCTGACATTTTTACAGCAGTATGCATAATATGTATTAATGCTATTATAAAAATTTTATATTGTGTTCTAAAACAATAGATTAATTGCCTTGACTGAACTTCATATGCTGTATTATTTTTCAGGCAAGGGAGTACTATAGCTTAACTGTAGCTGTACTATAGCTGTAGATTAATGCAACATTTTTTGACAATACCTGCATATTCAGGGGAAAACCTACTAGTGCGTTAAGGAAATAGGTAATTCCTTTGAAACCAGGTATTTGAAGGAACTGACACATAGTGGTGTTCATTATTTTTATGTGCAAGGATGAACAGAATGAGAGAGGTGTTGTCTTCATTAGGGCTACTGACTATGAAGCTTAATATGTTGTGGAGTGGCGCTCAGATGCTGCATTGACAGATGCTGTTTAAGAAGTCAAACAGAATATGAACTCTTTGAAAGTATCTTGGTGCTTTGTTTCCTTGTGATAGAGAGAAGGCTGTTTTAGAGCATGCATGTTCTGCACTAGTTAAAAACAAAGAAGCTGTTAGTGGACCTCCATGCTTTACTGACTTCAAGCTTTTAAGTTGATAAAATACACTAAGCCTTGATATCTGCCAGTCTGAGTTGTTGGTGACTGTGAAGAATAGGCTTTGGCTGGGATGCTACGTTAACCAATTCTCGCCAAGGCTGTTTAAACACAGCTGATGCTGCCTGTGGAACAAATGAGTTGTAATGACAAATCCAGAGTGTGGTAGAGAGGGATGCAAGGCACAGCCCATCAGGATGCTGCACAGCAGGTCAATTAAATAAGGCCTTATGGAAACTCTACTAGTCAAGGAGGGATGTTATTGTAGAAAATCTGTTTCCTAGAGAACTTCTATCAACCTCTGAATCCCAGTTAGGGGTAGAAACAATTAAAAAACACAGAAAACCCCCAGATTTTTTTCAAAAACCCTTGTGTTAATTTAGTACAAGAAATGTAAGAAATGTAATTAAGATCTGTTAATTTGGTAAAGTGGTTCAGGAAGACTGTTTCTTATTTAGTGATAATTTGGTTTATCAATCTTGTAAGTAGTTCAGAAATTGTATAGTTTATGACAAATGAGGAGAGTTTAATTGCCTCTTTGGTAAACTTCTAGTGTTCACAACAGGTAGTGGACGTGCTGATTCCAGCTACTTCCAGATTCACAATCAGCATGAGACTTGAGGGAGTCATCTGTGACCTTGAATTCAGTCTCCCAAAAAAACAGCCAACAAAACAATCTTTAGTTCGGAAACATCTGTAGAACATCTGCTTTATACACTGCAGGTCCCAGAAAATGACTCCATCATCCCAGAGCTGAATTTAAACCCTAGTGTAGAGGCAAAGTGGTATTAGCAGCTATGCAGTAATGCGTAGTTTCCATAGGGTCAGGAGCCCATATGCCCACATATGAGCCAGCAGTTGTTGCCTGCTAAAATCAGCACATAAAATCTTGAAGAATTTCTCTTTGGTTTGATTGCTGACATGTCAGTGGCTGCTGTCCATACTGATGTCTAGTAGCTTGGGATGGCTCACGTTATGGCAGAGCAAATGCTTCTCCACTCAGATCTCTTGACTGTGAATAACAGAGTGAAGAAACAATACCATCCAAACCTTACTTGTATCTTCCAGAACTGCAATGACAAAATCTTGTATGTAAAAATGCGGGGGAGCGCCTCGCTGGCAGAAAGTGTGAGAGGATAAAAATACCAAACTAACTATCTCTGTTATCTCTGGACATCATTATGTAACAGTGGACAACTCATGTTGTCCAGAAGATAGCACAGAGCAATACTACTATAGCCTGGTAATGTTTTGCATTGATTTGAGCAGACACTGGGCCCAGACTATGTCTTAGGTATTTGGTTTGGGAAGTAACTCCAGGGCAGAAAAAGTTAAGGGTTGGTCAGATTCTTTGAAGGAGCTGTTGTACCCAGAAGTCCATACAGAGGAGGAAGGGATTCCAGATCAGACAAAAGTAAAAGACCTGGACTCATGTAGCCTTTTTCCAAATTCCTTGGACAAAACACTAGAACTGCATGAGAGATGTATCACTCTTAACTCTGTATCACTGTTCTTCTCTGCTTTTGCTACTCTGGTTCAACACAGAGCGGTGGTGTAAGGAAGGAAAAACGGAAACAGGGTGACATCTTTCTTGTCAAGGGCTCTCATGCCCTTCTGATGACATCACACAATAATTGTGGGGAAGCTGCTCAAAATATGTGCAGTTAAGGAAGGGGGTACTGAGTTATTTCTTTACATGTTTTTTGTTTGGCAGTCTTTGCAAATGTAGGCTTCTGAATAGGGCTGTTAATCTTTTATATTAGGGACGTACCATGATTAAATCATATCACCGAAAGAGAAAAATGTGGTTATGTGGAGGAATTTGAAGTCTGAGGCTAAAAATTCCTTTTCTGGGAAGAATGATTCTAGAAAGCTTAAGCGATAGAGGTGAAGAGGGCTTCTTTGTGGTCACTATTAAAATCAGTTGATAAAGTTCTGGCTCCAATGGGAAAGAGACTGGATTTCAGCCAGCACCCTGCTTCAGCCTTTCAGTTTATTGCTGCTTTACTAACCGAGTTTTGAAAACTTTCCATGTCTAGCATGAGTATGTTGGTGTATCACTGCGGGTGTAAATGACTTAGTTTGCATCATCTGTATGCTATACTGGTATATTTTAGGTCTTTCTTGGTCTGCCTACCCTATCATGATGTATGTAAATGTGGTGTTGTATATGTATGACATCTAATCATATATGCAACTAGTGAAGGAAACATGAACATAATTTTTTCTGTCTCATAAAGTGAGGTTAGATGAATCTTTCCCAGAAGAATAAGAAATATGCAAAAATAAACCTGAAAGTATACATGTATGCTGAATGCACGCAGCTTATGATGATTCAGCATTTTCCCTGATATTGATGACTGCATTCAGGGGTTCGTGTCTCTGTTGAATCCAGTGTTTGAAGTTTGTTTTTCAGTCTACAGTGATTGAATGGGTGGGTGTATGGAGATGAGACCTGGATAGGAGCTGTTAAGGAAATGGCTACCAGAGAAGAGCTATAGCCCAAAAGTTCTGGGCAAGATAGAGATCAAGACATCAATCCAAAACCAAATAAACAGGACTGAAAGGAGGTCAGAGAACAAAACTGAAGGGGATGAAAGTTTGTTCAGATCAGAAAAGCAGATCTGGGTTGTATTAACAAGTGGCCTTGGGTGCAGTCATACCACTCACGATGTAGTTTCATGAGCAGCTTCTAGAAATAACACTCTGCAGTTCATTTGATCAGGCTTAATGATGTTAAGTTACCTAATGCTGAAAAAATGATAAACAGTACTGAATTCAGTGGTGTTAGGAGGTGACTGCTAATTTTCTATGTTACAAGCCTGAGAAGTATTGCTGTGTTGCAAATGTTTCAACTTGTGTGTCATCTCTTCTAAAAAAAAAACAAACAAGCAAGAGCAAACTTTAGCTCAGCTGTTTAGGGGGAAGGGATCTATGCAAAGGGGTGATCTCTCCAGTGCTCACTGCATCTCAGCAGTCTTCCAGTTTCTGATGTAGCCTTGCCCTCACCTCCTCTGGCTCCTCTGTGGAGCAGGGCATGTGAAGGTGCAGGACCACAGAGCTGCTGGTTGTGTACCTGCTGCTGCAGGATGGTGCACAGCTGCTGTTGTGAGGACAGGCCTGCTGTTCAGCGTGACCTTTAAAGGAGGAGTAGGCTGGTAGGGTCCTCCTGGAGTTCAGCAAAAGGAGAAGAGTCCTGCACTTGAGCAGGAGCAACCCCATGCTTCACTGCAGGTTGGGCAAGCCCCTTGGTCCTCTCATCTGACTCAGGAGCCACACCCTGGTTTTGTGTGGAGTTTGGATTCATTGGACTTTCAGCCTTTACTTTTACATGAGTTTGAAATCTGTTCATGGTAAAAAGGATTAATTTTTTAATTTATTTGAAAGTGTTTCAGGGAGATTTTTTTGTTTTTATTTGCCTAGTCACAATATTGGTAACAGTATGGTGATGCATTTATTTTTTCTTGTCAGCTTTCCCCTTTGTATTACAAACAATTGAAGTTTTTTCTAGAAAAAAACTGGCTGCTCTTTAGTGGTCTTTCACATCTGATGTCATTCAGTGGATTCTTGAAATATAATTATGACTAGAAACATCAACAGGGTAAAATATATTAATCTCAAGGGAATTATTTTGCAGTGGCCATCAATCTGTTTTTCTATCATGTGCTTTTGCGTTTAGATTGCTTTCAGGCAAAGAGGCTGTAGTTTGATGTTTTGTCTCAATTCATTATGATTATAAATTCGTTGGCTAAAACAATGTAACAAATGACCACTTAAAAATGACTGATGGCCCCATTCACTAAGGCAGGGGAACTGTAAGGTTCTTTTGATTTCATTTCTTGTCTAGCATTTATCAAGACGGGTCCCTTAACAGCCAGTTGGTGTTGAATGAACTTTTCATAATGTGAGTAGATAAGAGGCAGTTTATGGTCTGGAGCTCAGTTATATTCATAGGACAGATCTATTTTTACTTGCTGTCACTGAAAAATTTTAAAGTTACACTGAAATTGTAGAGTGGGAGGAAAACTTTTCCCCAAACCTTGTATTCAGGAAAGGGAGGAACATCAGAGATTTTCTTTCTTTTTCTTTTCCTTACATTAGATGCCATATATTGTGCTATCACTTGCTGCCATTGGGAGCAAGTTTTTTTCCCATCGGGAGCTAGAGGCCTGCACAGTGTAGCCCCCAGCTTTACTCTCTGTTGGATCAGTCCTCCTTGGGGGTAGGGTAAGGTGAATTTGGAGCTGATGATCCCCATGGCTGAAAAATTGCTGGGCTCATTTCCAATACTGATTTTTCCAAGAAAAAAAGGCATCTAAGATGCCTGCCACAAACCAGTTCGGCTTGATGTGTTTGTGTATGAGCTTGTTCCTGTGTCCTTTGCCTTTGTAAAGTAATGGAATGATTTCTAGAAAGACCTTGGTGTTCCTATTACACTTTCTTTGCGAACAGTGGTACAAAATTTGTTCTACGCAGCTGTTTCTTCATTTATGCTAGACAGGTGCTTTCATAATGTAAAGGTTCCTTGTTTAGGGGTCCTGGATCTTGACTCCATTCTCTTAATTTCCTAACTATTTTGGTGGCACACACACACATAAAATTATGAGCAAATGATATTTAGTGGTTTTCTTGTGATGTTACCTTGCTTAAATGAAACTGGTTTATGATTTTGAGGCTTTAGTCATATTTCATTCTGGCCAATGTGGATCAAGGGAAAACACCTATGGGGAATCCTAACTGTTGATTTTAAGTTTTTTATGTAAGAAAACACAATATATTTAAGAAGTGTTATTTTTAGTTGAAGATAGCTGTTGTCTAGAAGCACATTCACATTTCCAAAAGGCACAGAAAGTAGGCATGAGGTTAAACTTTCCATGTCACAGCCTAATCTGCAAAAAACTCAAGCTTTGCTTTAAAATCAATAAATACAGAGATCTTCATATATAATAAATAAGGTTGTATTCTAAAGTATTCAGAACAAAGCTGCCCAAGAGACTTTATTTGTAATTGGGAGAAAAATCCCTGGCTCAGCAGTGGATGTGCAGAATTTGCATCCCAGTGGCTGGACAGACCACTTCTCTGCTTGGAGCTGCTGTGAAATGTTTCAGATGCATTGATTTTTGAATTAAAATGCTATTTATTAGCAGTTTTTTGTAATAGAATGGGGAATTGTGTGAAAGAGGATAGCAGCAACCTTCACATGTGATGTGATGTGTGGGGGAATAAGGCAGCCCACATTGGAGTGCAGTTCACAGAAGAGTAGTTAGTCTAGAACTGACAAAATGTGATGAAAATGTGGAATACTTAAAATGTTATTTTCACAGTTGAAGTGGTTAAAATTACTAAATGTCATTGTACAGCAAAGTTAAAGCCTGTTGGTGTTGCCTGGATCACTTCTTTCCAAAGAGATAGGTAGTCTATCTGTGGGTAGTAAGTTGTGGATGTAGGTGAAAGCTGTGTTTAAGAGCTTGCTTCAACACCTACTAACATAACTCAGTGCTGTAGATTGCCTGTTAAACTATTTCTGAAAGTTAATAGATATCTATTTATCATTTTATTTAGTAAATATATTAGCATCTATAATTGGTAATGCATGCTGCTGTTGTTTGTAAGGCTTGGTGTGTCTTAACTTCATTTGATTAA
The DNA here is from genome assembly GCA_013400695.1 of Neodrepanis coruscans. Classification (NCBI taxonomy): domain Eukaryota; kingdom Metazoa; phylum Chordata; class Aves; order Passeriformes; family Philepittidae; genus Neodrepanis; species Neodrepanis coruscans. Next base: position 2,435 of record VYZS01086645.1, on the reverse strand, counting down.
AGTCATACAAAGCTTAAGTGCATCCTGTGATCAGAGTCCTCCTGTAACGTGTTGTTTTTAAAGCTTGAATATTTTTATGGGGTTGAGAGTTTTGTGTTTTTGTGTTTTTTAATTCATATCGAGAGTGAAAAAAACATCAAAAAAACTTATCTTAAAGATTAGCAAGAGCTGAGAGCAGAGTTAGCAAAAACTAGCCTGTGAGCATACAGTGACAAATTACTTTATAATGCAAGCATAAACATCCTTGTTTCCTGTTTCTGGTGTTGGAAGTGTGATGTGTGTTGGTGTTCCACTGCTGTGAGGGAGAAGTGTGTTAAAAGCAGCGTTCCTGCCTCTTGGGTGGAGCAGAAACAGATGCCACAGCTTCTTGTCTCTAGAATTTGTGCTGTAGGCTATATGAAGTGATGGAAGCAGCCTAAAGATCTAGGTGAGAAATTTTGATGTGAGCATTTCCTCAGTTCTGGCTTCACTGGGAAGTGAGGTGAGCATGTTACTGGTTTAGTTTAGATGAGGAAATGCTTCCATGAATGTCACTCCCCAGCATGCTTTGTTTCACCACATGGCATGGCTGCACAAGCTGGGTGACTTTTGGAAGAAACCTGGTTTGGTGTTTCCAAACCACTCTGTTTCAGACCAGTTTCTTCATTTCCTCTTCCAGCCTTTATAACTCTTTTTGGGTGACTAGTCCTAAGTGATGGGACATAGTTCATGGGGAACTGGAACTCAAAGGCCTGGATGGCTTTCTTTTAATTTCAGTCATTTTGCTGAAGGCTCCTGTTTTCCACTGCATAGAAGTAGGCATCTCCAGAGGACCATTCTGACCATGAGATTTCTGTGTCCTCCCTGGAAGTGCAGACAACTCCTTTGCCTGTAAGCTGTGCTGGTACAGATGCTGTGAGGACACCAGGCTTCTTCACTCTGCTGGACTGATTCTCTAGCCTTTGGGCTTCCAAAGCACCTGGGTATCCCCTGCCCTTGCAGGTTGACTTTGTCTGTTGTGGCATGTTCTCTTGGGAATGAAAGAGCAGTTGCCAAGCTCATTTCACCTTTTATTCCTAGAGCACTTAGGAGAACAATTACACTAATTCTAATAATGACTAAATTTATAGTACTCTAGAGAGGGAAGCACAAGGCATTTAATTTCAAATCTCTTTGACAAGACCATTTTGATGTGCTTATTTTGAGAAGTATGACACAAGTTTCCAAAGTGCCTAATGAAGAGAAAAATGTTTACATTCATACTCTCAAGTTTTTAATCTCCGAGAAATGGAGTAATCTTCACTTTTGTTGAGCATGAACCATCAAATAAAACAAGTTTAAAACAGAGGTATACAGGGCTTGCTACTTCTGCTTGTTTCATAATGAAATGTTTCTGGTCATTAGTTATAATGAAGTAAGTGTTTGTGTGGGAAAAAAGGATACTTCTGTTATGGGGAGTATTCTCCCCATATAATTCTCAGTATCGTGAGGCATCACAGAAAGTTGCATTTTAGAGTTAATCTTTACAATGAGAAGGTGAAAACTTGTTGGTTTTGATCTGCACAGTGGTGCTGATTAAGATACATTAAACTAGAAACTGAAATGTTACATATGCATTTTTGTTTTATTTTTCCTACGTGTCTGACAATAAGAATTTAGTGCTAGAAAGAAATGCATTTGGATTTTAGTATTTCTGACATGCCATGGGGAGAATAATGTCAAACAATGGCAATTCGTCACTTCTCATGTAAACGCTTAGAAGAAAATGTTAGAATTCAGTAGCTAGAATGTAAGGAGAAGGTAGTTATTTTAATACCGATATCCACTGCTAACAGAACTGAATAATGATTCCACTTTCATGGATACCGTATTTCATATACCCAAGGACATTTGTCTAAAAGAGAAAATAAACTTGTGGTATTAATCTAAATCTTGACCCACTCTTAGACTTCCCATGTGGTGCTTTTTGTGTGCTCCTGGTGATTCATTAAGTATTTCTTATGCAGAGGTTTGGTGATGAATCAGGAAAAGACGGATTTTCTGCTTTGAGGCTGTCACCTTCTTTTGGACTTAGCTATTTACTGAAGTTTTTTGGTATTCAGTTTGATAGTAGCTACAGCTGTGATTGAAGTCAGCTCTGATGGATATGTGGGCATAGCTCAAGTGAGAACCAAAGCCTAATTTTTTTAGTAGTCTAGAAGTGTCTCAGTATTTGTATTAGGTCAAACAAAAGAACACTCACAAACCAAAAGAATCTCAACCACCAAAACCTGAACACATCATAGAAGATGTCCTAGAATTAGCAAAATTGAAAACTTTTTTTTCCCTTGGCTTTACTTTTTTTTTTTTTTGTTTTTTTGCAGGGTGGGGGGAGATGGTACAATGCTCAAAATCCAGACATTTCTAGTTGAGTCTTAGTTTCATTTAGAATTATATGATGTGGTGGTTTTACCACA
>VYZS01086644.1:6229-39063 GCA_013400695.1 Neodrepanis coruscans | reverse complement strand
TTGACTTCCACCTATGGCCCAAAATATATATTTTGAAGCACATCCATAAAAATTCATTTCTGGAAATTTTAGCCTCTACAGCTCACAGAGCTGGACTTTAAATGTTAAAGCCACCAAGCATTATTTTGAGTCATGAGCATGTTGCTATTGCCTTTTAAGTATTTTGTCATGCATGTCATTCCTAGCTGCTTCTATTTTTAGTGTGATTTAATAGAAAGTATACAAGGTCTTTCATTAAAAGTCCTCTTAAAGCTCCATAATAACATTTTTCATTTTTCATTGTAGTGACTGTTACTTTTAGAACTTGTTTCTAAAGAAAATATTTGTCCTGACACAGCTAAAGCATGCACATTATTTAGTGCAGTAGTGATGACCAAGTACTGACACTCTTGGTCAAAATTTTCCCTAAATGGAGGTGGCGTCTGAAAGAGATCAGGGGAGAGAAGTTCTGCAGGGCTGCACTTAGCGGCTTCAGTAATGGAGCCCTGCTACTATTAAGGTCACCACAGTCATGGAGTGCTCCCAGCATTGGATGCAAGCACAGGGACCAGACCTCATGATTACAAGGCAGTAGGCACCCCAGTGATGGTGGCACAACTGAGTTCAGAGTCCCACCCTCAGACAGGTTACCAGTGTTATTACTGCTGGCTGTCAGGATCTGCACTTTGCTTCTGACCATAACAGTCTGAGATGAGGAACTCATATTCCCAAATCTATTTAATAAATGTTTTACATGGCACTAAGTGGCTGCAGTCAGAGACAATTTCCTGAAATCAACTCAAGGGAAGCAACAATCTGCTATACTTGGGGAACTCACTCATTACTGTCACTACCTAAAGGGAATTTAAATAGAAAAAAACCTGGATTACTCTTACGTTGATTGCAGCTAGCTCGGCTTTGCTATCACTTGGGAATGAAACTCTTCATACTGTTCCAGCTCCTGACTCAACTTATGTGAATGCTTTGCATCACTAAAGAATGCTAACAGACAGAGACAGAGATGTCAGCAACCATAGTAAAGTGAAAACAGAAAACTTCAGTACCAGTGTAACCTATACTTTACATTAGTTTTTAAATAACAAAGGAAAAATTGTCTCAGTTTTTGCACTTCTTTCACAAACTTAGCTAAAGAACTAGAGCAGAAGATGGTCCTTAGCTACAGGTTAGTGGAAGGAGGAAAGAAGGGCTTCCTACCTGGATTCCCATTAGCTTATTGCATGAATTAAGCTGTTGTTACATTCCTTGCATCTGTCTAACAAGCAGCTGAATTTATATAGCAACACCTCCCTGCACTGGTGTAGAATGTGCCACCTGAGGGCAAGAGGGCAAGCCAAGGGCTTTAAAAATGTTGTTGAAGTTAAACTCACAAATAAGAAGATAACGTAGCTCAGCCAGTAAACCACAACTTCTTGTCTGTAGCTTCTTACCCAGTAGCAAGTGCAAAACGACTGGAGACATCCTGACATTGATGAAAATGAAGTGACTACGATGTATTTTCTGAAGGGCAAGACTGTATGCAGCTAGAAGAGCTAGTCCAAATTCCTGGTGTTTTCCTCATATATTAATAAATATNAGGATGGTGGTGGAGTCACTGTCCCCAAAGAAGAGACTGGATGTGGCACTGAGTGCCATGGTCTAGTCAACAGGGTAGTGTTAGGTCAAAGGTCGGACTCAATGATCTCAGAGGTCTTTTCCAACCTCATTGATTCTGAATTTCTGTGAAATTGAAGATCGGGCAAATAATAAATACAGAAAAGGTACTTCTAAAGAAATTATCGAAAAACAGTTAAAAAGAAAATACCCATATAACTATTTGGTGCTAACTAGTCAATCCCCAATCATATGCTAAAGTTTACAACAAATAGTGGAGGAAAAAATAAGGACAGGGAGGCACTTCTGCCTTAATCTGTCTATTTAAAAGATAATGTGATTTTTAAATCAGGAAACTTCAGTAGCTCTCACTTACCTTGACTCCAGATACATCAGCACAAGTGAAAAAAGGAACTATACCATGATTTAGAACCCTGCTGTTCAGTCTCTCTCCCCACAAGCCTTTGACAGGACCCACATGACAAGATGAGGAATATGACCCTTATTTTAAAATGACCGAATCAACTCAGGGCCCAAACATTAGCAGCCAGCCCATTATGGTTCAGTTGAATTAATTTGCCTCCTTACAAGGATAAACCACCAATATAATGTAGGCAAATGTGATGCAAAGCTTTTTCATAGGAGACAATTTTCAGAAGAAAGAAGGAAATATTTCTGCTGTTCTGCAAACACTGTGGGGGCATCACTAAGAGCATGGCAAACTGAGCTATCCTCTACACAGGCAAATGCATTAAAACTGGGAACATGCTGGGGAGAGCTACTACCCACCCAATAAAAAGATAATAAAATACTTCAGTTTGTTTAGACTAGCTAAAAAAGGCTGAGGGAGAATACATGTGCTCAAATCAGTGTAACAAGAAAGAAAATAGAAGGATGAGAGACTGACAGTTTGAGGTAATAAGAATAATAATATCCAAATGAAAGGTGTAAACTGACTATTTAAGCAGAAAACAGATGAATACAATTACAGCCAAAAGTCCTCAGATGGACTGTGTGGGATTGTCTCCTTCTTACCCTGCAGTGGTGGGTCAGCTCAGCCTAAGCCATCCCTGATGCATCTGTTGGACCCGTTCACAGCACACACTTGGGGAGGGACTGTGGCCCTGGCAGCCAGCTCCCAGCTCAGCTCACCTTGCAGACAGACAGCCTTACCCTAATGTCTATCTTAAATCTGCTGCAATTTAAGGTGTTTTTCTTCTTATCCTTTCACTAGTGGTTTTGGAGAACAAGTGGCATCCTGCATCAGGGATTGCAGCCCTCCTAGTGCTGCACTGCTGGGGAACCTTGGAGAGCAAGATCTTTTGAATCTATCAAGGGATTTTATTTAATTTCTTAATGTATTTAAATATTTATTTAAATTTCAATTTAATCGGTCTCTAATTTCCTTGCCATCATTGGCACTCACTTAGCTATTCTGACCAAGAGCCATTTTGGCACAAGGACATGTGTGGGGATGTGCTGGAGACAAACAGAAAATTTTGTTAGAAATATTAGCTGGGAAAGATAGAAGGCTCTGATTTTCAATTCTGTCCAAATTAATTCATTTGGCCATATGTCAGTTTTGGTTAATGGCTCAACATACATTTTCCACAATTTTTCATGAAAATGAATATCTCCTACATTAATTTAGATAAAATGTAAGTACAAGACAACATGAATTGTACTTATTAGCTTCCAGAGTGATTAGGAATAGCTTTTTCCCCCTATTCAGCCATTTTTGTATGTGTCTTAAATTCATTCGTTCATTTTCAGGGAAAGAATTCCATGAAAGCAATCCTACGTCAACTCAGCACTGAACAGGGGCAAAGTTTCTCATAATTGAGTGGGAAATCATGACAGAGAATCAATGTTCTGATATAGAGATGGTGCTGGTACACAGATTTCCAATGAATGCAACACTTTTAAATATGAAATCTGTGCAAAATTGTTCTTGAGCTCTTCTCAACAAATGACAAAAATGGAAATCTGCTACAATAGTATACATGTATTAGCATCTAGGTACTGTTAGAAGACTATGTTGTGAATAGTTCTTATAAACGGAAAAATAATTAGCATCATTGTTAACTTACCAGAATCACGACATTGTGCATTCCTTTCTTCTTCAGCTCCTGGATGAACTCTGGCAGACCCGCAAAATTCACTTTATCGTAGGTGAAGTCCAGGCGACGTTCCATGTAGTCAATATCAAAATGCTGGACATCCTAAGCATTTTTAAAATAAGCATCACATGAATACATCCTCCAACTCTGGAGTTCTCAACTGAGAAGACATGAATCTATTGGAGAAAGACCTGAGTAGGGCCACAAGAATGATCAAGAGACTGAAGCACCTATCTTATGAGGACAGGCTGAGAGCTGTTCAGGCTGGAAAAGAGAAGGCTCCAAGTAGACCTTAGACCAGCCTTTCAATACTTAAAATACTTAAAAGGGGCTTATAAAAAAGACAAGGTCAGACTTTTCATGTAGGGCTGGTAGCAATAGGACAAGGGGTGATGATTTTAACTTAAAAGAAGGTAGATTCAGGCTAGGTATAAGGAAGGATTTTTTACAGTGAGGATGATGAATCACTGGAACAGGTTGACCAGAGTGATGGTAGATGTCCCATCCCTGGAGTCATTCAAGGTTAAGTTGGATGGGATTCTGAGCAACCTGACTTTGTTGAAGATGTCCCTGCTCATTGCAGGTGGCTTGGACTACATGGCCTTTTAATGGTCCATTCCAATACAATCATATTTTATTAATGAAGTATTTGATACACTTGTATACATATCAGAATGTATGCAACTGTATTTCTAATAGGCAACTAAGGTATGAAATGAAAGAGAGATTTGCTATAATAATTGTAAACCTACACATTTAAATGGTAGCAATGGACAATGTAGAAGTCCCAGTCTGGTGTCTATTCTGCAGTGATGTGCATCAGAAGTACCATTATTTATTTTTAAAGTGCTAGCATCTCATGCTGCAAAACAGCAAATCGACACCAGAATCACCTCCTATGCAGCACCTAAACCTCATGTTATTAAAAGCCAACTTTAAATGTTCTTTTAAGCATTATGAAGATATTACATGCAAAACTACTACATAAGTTTATGAGCATCCTTTCATTCTACCATTCTCTTTGTAGGATAATTATTTTTTTCTCTATTATAATTTTATTCACCTCACCTCAAATTGTAAAATTAGCATACACAATGAAAAATTCATACTTACATATGGGATATCATAGCGGTGCATGCGATCGACAGTTTTCTTTAAAACATCAAGGCTGCCATAACCCCAGCGGGAGAGCTGAAATCCCAGAGACCAGTAGGCTGGCATGTGTGGGCGTCCAATGGCCTACAGAAGGAATGAGGAATACAGAAATGCAAGAGATGAGATGAGAAGTTATTGTGAAACACGAGGAGAGACTTCCAAACCATTTAAGCCACAGAGATCAGGACACAAGTATCCCACACCCATTAAATACCCTCTCCGTTTTCCAAGTGCCTGTCAGTACAGTATGCTTGGCTCCAAAAAGTGCTTTACCTCATGGATCCTTGTCCTTCAAAGAGGCTCCAAGTAATACCCACACTGAGCATCACTTCTAAAAACACTGCAGTGGTAAGATACAGTGTCTAACACCCACACTAATGTTAAATGGGGGGGTTGCTGAGTTCTCAGCCTCTGCACAGCAGCATGTGCCTTCATTTCCAGAGTGCATGCTGGCAGAAATCTAGCATGGATCCTCATGCCATCTGACCCGTGCCAAGCCCACAAACCCCTTAGTCAACAGCAGGCAGATCTCCAACAATACACAGCAATATAAGTTTTGCAAATTTCTCTTGCCACATACAGCTGAACTAACTCATCAAGATTTTGATGTTTATTTGAGCTCTCTGAAGTTTTAATTATATTTACACACCAGCTTGATGAAATTCAGTTACTTATGGCTGACTGCGCTTGCTGCTGGCCCACAGCCTTGTGTTGCCAGGCATCCACAACCCTCTTCAAGGTCAGAGTTACTGTTTGGTCCCGAAATTCTCAAATGAAACACAAGGTAATGAGTTAAATATGATTTTATAAATATTTGATTTCCACTGTCTGAATGTAATCTGTCTGTAAATGGCATGAGGAACTCAATTGAGAGCACAGGGAAGCAAGGCATCCTGCTCTGCTTCCCCTGGTGAGAGCTGCTGTGGTAACCTGGGATGAGCAGCAGGCAACCACTACGTCTGTTCTACGAATAAAGTGAAATCTGGAATTGCTTCATTAGTACACACTAGTGTTTTCTGGGGGACATCTCTTGAAATCTTTACTTCAGTTAAATCCCAGGAAACTAGCCTTTGTTAGTTTCTAACACCTTCAGAGGCAATACTTGGAAATCAAGTAGCTAGTAAGCAGCCATGACTTATTAATCAGTTGCAGGTATTGCCTCCCTTTGGTTAAATAGCTGATCCTCTCTCATTTCCTTGTGGATCTCCATACTTAGGTAAAATACACTAAGAAGTGAAAAAAAACACAACCCACGTATTGGCAGCTAAACCTCATCTACTTTAAATAAATGAAACAGGGCTCTTTGGCACTCTTTATCTATTGCATTACTAAGCTCTCTGGAGATGCACTGCATGAAGGCATACCCTCCTATGGGATCTTCTCCAATAAGAGTCTGACCTGGGAAAGCAGTTCTGAACTTGAAATTGCTATAAAATACATCACAGATGCTTGAGCTGGTGGGATGTACAAAGAGCACCAGACAGAAAAACAGACATGGGAGAGAGGAAGGGAAAAGCTGAGGATGTTTTAATGCACCTGAGCTGGGGAACACAAAGGGTAAATTGCTTCCAAACAAGAAAGGTTTGACAACATACAGTTGAACTTAAGCACTAAACATTACAAATTTAGCTACAGTGTGCTTTCATTTGTTGGAAGGCTGCTATCTCATCTAAGAAAAAACAGGAGGAGGCCAGAACAACTGGTGAAGTGAATGCTTTGAGTCTCTCCAGGAGGGATGCTCTGGTTGATCAGCACAGCTGCCCCATACACTTGCTGCTTGTCCCATTCCACCAGACTTAACTCTCTTCACCCTTCTCAACACCTCCTTCTCCTCCAGTTCAGCTAGAGATTGGGCTCTTCAGAGGAAGACAGAGCAGCTATCAGGAGCACATTCCTGCCACAGTGGCACCCAGCTTTTGCTGCATGCTGCTGTGCCCTTGCTAGGAGAGGCCCTGGACAGACAAAGGCAGTCCCTACCATGCAGGCAGAGACACACCATTGTTACCCTGGTGCTATCTCATCTGGTTGCATGTGTCATTAGCTTTTCCCATCAGTTCCATTTTTCCATTAGTTTAGTGTGGACACACCTGATCACCCAGACCACCTTTCAAGCTCTGCTGGGGTTTTCCATGGAGAGCTGAATAGGACATGATGGCTCAGGATAATCTCCCAGCCACCCTCTGAGCTGGCACCAAGGCATCCAGCAGAGCATGGTAAGCCTCAGGGTAAGACAATCACCATGTTAAGGATAATTTAATCTGAGGAGGCAGCAGAGCTTGTTTTAGACCAGCAAAGGCTGCAAGATGAGCTCTGTGAAACCCACCACTCTGTGCTCCTAAAGCAGATGCATATTTTGCCCTTGCTTTCTCTATTATAAACAGAGAGTGACCTCTACAAACAAGCTTAAAAAGACCAAAACAAAAGAACTATCTAATGAAATAAAATGCTTTGTGAACAGGCTTCTTGCCTTGGACAGGAGGAAGAAGGAAAATCAGCTGATAAATATTAATCCAGCAGCTAAATGCAGAGCCCTGTGCCCTGGCAGGATGTCTGCATGGCATCTGCTGCCTCTCCCCAGACAGGCTGGGAAATGGGAAAGGGATGACTAACCCAAGCAGAGGCAGTGGGAACTGCTGGGCAGCCCTGCTCTGGGTCCTGTGATATCCTGTGTCACTCCTGGCTGGGGAGGGCAGTCAGAGACATTCCCCATGCAATGTAGTTCAGGAGCTGGATAGGGATTTGCTTCCTCCCCCCACCATGTCCTGTCGAGGATCCAGGTAGACACCAGCAGGGCTGGAGGTGGAGCTATGGCCACCAGCATACAGCCAGAGCTCTGCCCAAAGGGCACATCCCCGGTGCAGGAGTTTGCTGAGGCTCAGTCGCTCATCCTTAATGGGATGGTGCTGTGTCACTGTGGACTGCTGATAAAGATGGCATTTTGTGGCCGCATAGCTTAAGGAGCCGTAATCTTTTACAGCTGAACCAACAGAAAAGTATTCACTTTGCAAGTAAGATAATAAGTTTTTAAAGCAATTAATTCTCCAAGTTCACCAGGTTGATGCATCTATGGTAAACTTAATTGAAACCAGCAGAACATTTGAAGAGGAAGGATGAAAACAGGGCAGCTGGGAAAACAAATGTTCTGTTTTTCTGATTATGCTGTGGACTCTCTCTAATGGATCCCCCTGAAGCTTCCTGATAAAGTAACTGACATATGGTACCTACTAACAGATGGATCAGCAAAGGCAGGAGTGTAATTTTGCAAACCTGAAAACTCAAGTTGGATTTGATATATATATAGGATCTAGTTAATTCATATAGATTGCATTCTGCATACAAATGATCATAAAGTCAAAGTGCAGCATGCAGAGAAAGTCTGCTTGGCAAAATTGACTCCCATAGAATCAGAAAAGGTAAATGCGGTATGGCAAGGGAACTAAGAGAGGAAAATGCAGAAACAGCAAACATATGGAGTTATCCAAACAGAGAAAAAAAAGTGCAAAGATAAGGTAGTGCAGAAGCAGTAAAAAAAAAAAAAAAAAAATTAAAAAATTCCTATTTTCTGTTTCAGGATTCCTCTTGTACTTGTTTCCTAAAAGCTCCTGGTGTTGTTTAATAAATTCATAGTTAGTTTTTCTATGTTTTTACATAACTTGCCATTACATATATTTTTTTCACTTTTTTAAGACACGTCTGAGAACTGATGTATTCAGAAGGTACCCTGGAAAAGTTTTGCAGTAAGAATAAAGTTCAGTGGAAACATGGATATCTGACAGCTAAAATCTGTGTCTAGGGTGCAGGTGATCTGTAGTCACTTTCCCTGTGTTCAGTTATTTGACAAATAACATTATTAATCTGAGCATCAATGATATGAACTAGGTTATAAATTCTACAGAGTGAATCTGGATCCCGTTCTGTTAACAGTATGACCAAGGATTTTGAGGAGAGAGACGTGGCTGCAGAGTTATGCCCTATATATCATAGAGATTGGAGAGATAGATACTCTTCCCCATGTTAACAAAGGAGCTAAGATGTCCAGCAATGCAGGCATAGAGGCTCAACAGGAAAGATTGCTAATCTTGCACCTTAATGAGCCATATGAAATGACTCCTGAAGTTTGATATTTGCTTAAACTCCCTTTCTTCAAAGAGAAGAAGGAAACTATAGGAGGAAACTATAAAAAACCCAAATGGGCTATTGCTCTGGATTTAGACATACAAATAGTGTGTTTAGATAGTAACACAATGGCTACATTTCACAGATGTTCATATGTCCCATGTATCTGTATCCAGCTCATTCCCTATGGCTAAGGCAAGCAGGTGTGTGCTGTGGGCTCCTAGTGAGGCAGAGGGTAACTTTCATTCAAAGTCTATGCACAGAAGCTGAGCTTTGTTTAAGGAGAGAAAGAAGAAAGATGCTGCAGTTTCAGAACCATGCAGCAGATGGTTACAATCCCAGAAATCTAAAACTTTTAAGGATTTTCAATGTCATGGTCTTCAAACTTTGTTCTTTGATGCACCTTTGATCACCTGTTTATGCTTTCTTGCTGTAGCCATGAATTCAACTGTGAGACTTGTACTGAATCATCTGTGATAAACTCTAGGTACAATCATGTTCCCCATGTTACCTCTCAAATAGGAGACTGGACTAGAGACCTCCTGAGATCCCTTACACCCATAACTCACCTCACTTCTGTAAGGTGGAAGCAAACCAGTAATTGTCTCTCAAAAGAACATTAAGAGACATGCAGTATGCTCACTTAAAGCCTGTTATTGGATAATTTGTGATAAAATAACAAATTCATGGCCTTCATCCAAATGTCCACTTGTTGAACCCTAAGTTTCCTGAGTGTCTTGTTATGGAGCTCATACACTGCTGCTATGCACCATTGGTTTATTCTGAATGGCCACCAGTGGTATTGGCAGTGGTGGTCTGGTATTAGATGTGACTGCAGAGCCTCAGCCAGGCTCAACTCAATGGCTGAACACCTTGGCTTATTCCTGCTTTTTCCAATCCTCCTGCAAACAGAAGTGTTTGCCTTTAAAACTGAGTTTTATGTTATATAACTGTCCCACACACTGGACCTCTTCTGTAGTAGGAGGAAAATGTGATCATTGTCTTATATATAGCTGTGCAGAACCATCTTGGATGTGCCAGGAGCAAGGCTGCTCACAGCCAGGCTCATGGACAGGAGAAAACAGAAGAACTGGGCTGGAGATTTCTCCTTCCCATGGCACTATGCCCAGGACATATCCTATAGCTGCTGTCACTGCTGCATCACTCTGGTGCCACAGGCAGGATGAATCCTACAACTTTACCTCTGCTCCAGGCAAGACATAGCAGAGGGACAGAGCCACCAGCATTTAGCCCTCTGCTCCCTTTCCACATTGTGCCTCACTCTTGCAGTCCATTTAAATCAGATTATGCTGGGCCAGGCTGGCACCTGGGGCCACCACAACTTTTGCTGTTACCTGTTCTCACTCCAAGGATGCACAGAGAGGCTGGTGGCCCTGGCAGGGCAGGTGCAATCGACCCAGATGACCATATGGGGAGCCCTGCTCTTGGCATAGGGCCCAGCAGCTCTGGGCAGGAGTCCATGGTCCACCTTTGGGTGCTGTCAGCAACATGGAGAGGTGCATGGGGAAACTTGCACACTCCAGAGACCAAATAAAGAGGTTTGTTACAAAGCTGTTCTAACTTGCTTCTTTGGAGGAAACCACAGGAAAGAACAGAACAGAGCTAAGCTCCTAAACCCCTCACAATAACAAGGAACAGAGGGTTTGCTCAGATATTGATGTGGCACTGAACAGTACAAAACTTTTGAGAAAGTTGTAGACAACTGGACAAAACTCCCTTGCTCTCAACAATGATGCACCAGCAGCCACGCAGCCACCCTGCCATACCACTGGGACCATCCTGCAGAGATACTATGGGTGGTCTCTGCAAAAAGTAGTGATTTGGGGCAGATGCCTGCACAGGTGGGAGGCAGGTGTCATTCCCCCTGGAAGCTCATTGCAGTGATGCAGCCTTGTCCCACCAGGCTCCCTGGAAGCCAGGAGCTCCTAAAACACCAGTTCCCAGAGGAGATCCATGCATACAGCTGAGTGCGCCAAGGCATGCTTCTGAGCGGTGCCTTGCAGACATCAGTCACATCCCTCCTTTCCACCCCTTCTCCTTCCCTGTGGCATGACAATGTCTTATGGGAAAGTCCTCTCTCAGTGTGACAGAAAATACAATTAAGAAATAAAGTCTTTTCTCTCTCCTTTACCTTCCCACGTATACATAAAAGCCAAATCATTACCCTAGAGACTAATACTATGGTAATTGTAACATTTGCGACCTTGGAATTTCAGGATGCTTACTGTAGAAGTTATTATTTCACTGTGAAATTACTAACATGTATTCTTTAAGATTCCCTAGAGAGCTGAGCGCAAGCTCAAAGAATACAGAACAGGATTTTTTTTGTCCTGCTTGTGGCATGTCTCATTAGGAGACGCCCACTGCTCTCCTTTACCTTGTTTTCTTTGCTCCAGCTCTATTTTCAGAGACAGGGGTGGAAAGTGAGCTGCCACTACCCATCATCTGGGGAGTGAGAACTCTCATTTTATTTTCAGCTGCTGACCACCTGCTAAGCCACAGAAATGCTGCCTTCAAACACCAGCAAAAGATTTTGAAAAGAAACAGGGATGGCTCTAATCTCCATCTCACTGCTGCACTAACTCTTCTGGAATAGGGATCAAAGCTGCAGCCTGGGGGAGAGTTGCTTCACTTTTTTTCCCCTTTTTCCGCCCCCTGGTTTTGTTACCCATGTGTAAGTTAAAAACCCCATTTACTTGCTGGTCTGTGGCACTGGGATTAAAGGTGGTGTGTGCTAGTTTTGGCTGGGATAAATTTTCTTCATAGTAGCTGGTATGGGCTTTATTTGGGATTTGTGCTGAAAATAGTGATGATAATTTAGGGATATTTTTGATTTTGCAGACCAGCATTTATACAGAGTCAAGATCTTTTCTGCTCCTCACACCACCCCATCAGCAAGGAGGCTGGGGATGCACAAGTTACTGAGAGAGGACACACTGGGGACAGCCCACCCCAAATGACCCAAGGGATATTCCATACCATCTGGCATCATACTCAGCATATAAAGCTGGTGAAAGAAGAAGAGAGAGAAGGAACTTTTGGAGTGATGGTGTTTGTTTTTCCCAGTAACAGTTATGTTCACTGTTTCCTGGCTGAAAACCTGCCTGCCTGTGGGAAGTTGTGAATTAATTCCTTGCTTTGTCTTGCTTGTGTCCACAGCTTTTGCTTGACCCATTAAACTGTATTCATGTCAACCCACGAATTTTCACACTTTTACTCTTCCAGTTCTCTCCCCCATCCCAGTGAGGGGAGTGAGCAAGCAGCTGAACTGCTGGCCATGACAGGTGATTGGTGGGGACAATATGCAGGGGGAGATAGAAACCTCCAAGCAACAAAACAGTAGCTCCAGCTTCGTGACAGAGGGGCACTGTCAGCCTCCCACCTCTCTGGGAAGCACCACCTAATCCTCTGGAAAAAGGTCTAGCAGAGCCCACCACCTTGGGGAGGCTTCAGCATTCTTGAAACAGCAGCACAAGCAAGTTTTATGCCTTCCATTACCAAACCAGAACCCAGCAATATTTTCCTTCTGAGGTCAATCCTCTTTTTCCCTCAATCCAAATTAAATATTTCTGTTCCCATTTCAGGAACTTTAAAAGAGGTTAAACATAGGATATGGAGGCTTTAAAAAGTCAGGAAAGACAAAAAGTTTGCTGAAAGAGTTCGGGCCTCTTTGAAGAGTGGCACAGAGGAAGGCAGAGCACATGCACATCTCATTGTGATCTCTGAATGCCTGACTCTGGGATGCTCTACCACAGGCTGCTCAGCACTTCCAGTTGCAGCCTAATCCTTAGGGTTTGCACACATGACCCCCCTCTTCTCACAGTAACACTCCCCTTCTCAGCTTTGCTCCACACTCTTTAGGTCTGACATTGATTTCTTTACATACAGAGCTTGGGTCAGAGGTGGCTGTTTTCTATGCAAAGGCCCAGTTAATGTATCACGTAGCATTTGGTGACCAGGAAAAACATGTTATCTGCTAGTTTTTCTCTGCACAGTCCTCAGTAGATAAGAATTGCATGTACATTTCCAAAACCACTATTTTGTGTACTTTCCATTCTCTGGAAAACATTGGGCAATTGGAAAGCAAGTAGTCACACTCTATGAGACAGCATTAAATATGTTGTTTCACATCTGTGCTCTTCAATGCAATTACCTGGATTTTCATTAGTAAAAAATAGGCTGATGGCTCCAAAATCAACAGGCAATTCCATCAGCAAATAAAGTCTTGAAGCCTTTAAAGTCCATCCAATATCTCTGAAATCCAGCAGATGTAAAGTTCCCAAACATTCCCATGTGTGATCTGCCTAGTTTGTTTTCTCCATGTTTCATGTCAAAATACAGTTAGGGTCATAAAGTGGAGACTAAAAAATATGACAGCCTTGAGAAGCCGTCTAATCATTGCATTGCTTTAATGCATTCCTGCACCCCATCCTGAAATACTACAGGAAAAGCTGGATCTCTGCACTGAACACCCAGCCAGCCTACCACATTCAGACTGTTCACAGTATTTGAGCATACATCAGTCTTCCCATGGATCTGAAGCTACATCTTTGTACGAACCGATCAGGAAAAAACTCTGGTTGCACTACCTGCTGATACTACCAGATGCTGATGGGACTTCATTACAAGGCACTGCTCCATATGCCATATGCACTTTTCTACTAACCTCAGTGTATTGCTGAATGACGTTTTCGGGGGTAGGTCCCAGGAAGAGATAGAAGTCAAGGATCCCTCCAATAGTGCGGAAAGTTAAAGATGGGTTTGGAGACAGAGTAACATCTAAAAACAAAAACAAAAAAAATAGGTTCTCAGTACAAACCACCTCCACATTATACAAGGAAACGGGTTAAGAATGCATCGAGGGAGGTTGAGACTCACATTAGGAAGCATTTCTTCACCAAGAGGGTGGTCAAACACTGGAACAGGCTTCCTAGAGATGTGATTGATGCTGCAAGACTGTCCGTGTTTAAGAGGCATTTCGACAATGCCTTTGACAATACGTCTTAGTTTTTGGTCAGCCATGAAGTGTTCAGGTTGTTGTACTAGATGTCTGTTTTATGTCCATTCCAATTGAAACATCCTATCCTATCCTAGGTGTATGTATGTTGGGCTCTTCTGTCCATAAATGTATGTATTCCCAGGCAGAGGTGTCTACATATTCAGATCGCTACCCCCTATCTTGTGGGTACAACTGGGTGAGCAAGCAGGGCCTGTAAGTAGGCCAGCTCAGTGTTCCTGTAATCTCTACTTTCAGACTGGCAACATGAAACAAAAAATAACAGAAACTCACACAGAGTAGATTGCATAGATCCATTTGTCTCAGTTTCATTTATATGAATCAACAACCTTGTGTTTAGGGTTCCTCTATGCTACTTTAATCTTACCGGAAGCCATCGCCTGCCAGGGGACACTGATTTTATAAACTGTATGAAGATTCCCCTTTTCTGAAATTATATCACTAGATTAATAAAGTAAGGTGACCATGGCAACATACAAAACTATTCTCCATAGATAGAATATAGGACTAATCTAAATTGATTTGATTCAGTTATGCTAATCTCAGAGGAAATTTCTTTCACCATCTTTCTTTCTATGTGCATCTATTTTCAAAAAAAAGTTAAGCATATCCTTTCACTGAAAATACCTTACCTTATTAAACAGCCATTTTAATTAAATCCCTTTGAAAACTCTGTAGTAGTTCCTGGAAGCTTAGTTAGGGAACAGTCACTCATATTTGTGTCATATTGAAAAAGCAACCAGTAAAACTTTTGTTATACTTACTAATAGATCATTTTTCTATATTAAGTCCATATAGGGAATCCATATATCTTTTTACCTTGTGCATTGGAGTTCAGAAGGAGAACACCATGGGCATTAGAGTCAGGTTCTACACACATGTAGAAAGGATGAACTCCATAGAGGTTGGCAAATGACTGAAACATAAACAGCACACGAGGTATGGCTTGACTTTGTCATATTTTATAGTTTTTATCAGGTAGCTACATATGAATAGACAAGAAAATAAATTCATTCATAGTTAGAGATTTGTTTTGAATCAAATTTAGATTTTTAGATTTTTTCATCTAAACTGGTGTGAAGTCAAATGGATACAAAAGAATTATTTTTTTCTGCCTCATCACAATGGCATTTTTTAGTCTTTCTCAGTTAAACCTTTCATATTCTGCCAAACCCTCCAAAATGGCATGAGTAAGAATTGCTTTGTTAGTTAAAATAGACTCATCAACCAATATCTCCAGTTTAGCTAAACAGCTAATGCATCCTGCTGAATTCTGCTTGTTTGAATGAGCAGGAATTGATCCGAGCATGAAATCTAATGTTTTCCTGAACCATGATCTTGGCACACAAAGTACTTTTTTCTGAAAACCACACTGTGCGAAAGCTTATTATGAAAAGTTTCAAAGTACTCACAAAATGACTCATGGCTTTGTCATTTAATTAAAACTGACAATACCTGCAAAACCTGTGACATTCCATGCTTGCCACCTCCTTTTGGTGATACAAGTTAGGACAAAGTATTGCATAAACTGAATTACCGTTGGTGCCTGATCCCTGGCGAACATCCCATAGGTAACGAAGTCCATGCTGTGTTTGAAGGTTGGGTGTTCATGTTCGCCAAATCCATATACTGAAGTGGATGGTACAGTAGTGGTGATCTGAAGGAATTGGTTGGAGAAAAACAGATCAACTAGGGGACTGTCCCAGCTGTGAAAAAGAGAGGAAGACATGATTAGTTTGGTTATCTTTAGTATGTATTATTATAATAGTTCACATCTGGATATTTATACCTTATATGTATTTTGGAGAATAACAATATTAAAAAAAAACATTAAATTCTATGCATGCCTCTTACATGCTTAATATAAAGCACCTTAAATTCATCTTGCAATGGCTGTAGATATCTCATCTACTTTCATAAAAAAAAAAGCATTAATATAATTTTGGAAAAGAACAACTAAAAAAACAGAAGACACTATCTATAAATCTATTACCAAAATAAGTGGTTACTTGTGATATTTCTATGACAACCAACAGTAAGGGCTAAAAATTGTTATTACACAGTGGAGTTCAGAATCCTTAATGAGAACAACAGACATTTGGTTTTTATCAGCTTTTAGTTTTTAATGCTTTGCTGTATCAGGACCTGAATACTCATGTGTTATGGGGTAGAAATAGTCCCTGTTTCTTTAAAACGTTGTTTTTTTCCCAGAATTATGTTTCCCAGGGAGGTTTTAGGGGCTTTGGGGAAGGTAGTAGGGAGAGGGGGGGAAGCGAGGAGGAGGGAGGTGTTTTCAAACCTCTGGTTTGCGTTTTATAAGAAGGCACAGACAGTTTTGAGTGCTGTGCAAGTGTGGATCCAGTCCGGTGGGGAAGGACGAGATGGTCCCCCGGACCCTTGCCTGTGCAGCAGCTGCCTACCCCGGAGCAATGAACAGTGGGCATGGCTCCGTGGCAGGCACAGTGCAGGAGCACCTCATCTCGCAGCCCACATGGCTGGAGCAGCTCCTGCATGGAGACGGCGGTGGGGCTGGGGTGGAAGGGGATCGAGTCCTGCGGTGCCTGCCGGCAGCGATGGGTGTTGTGCAGGGAGCACCCCTGTCCCGCGGCTGCAGCTCCACAGCGGCAGCACCAGGCTGGAGATGCCCTCGTCGGTGTGTGCCCAGCAGCCATGGCTTCGCGGTCCCGCTGGCTCACTCTGCCAGCGTAGGCGCGGCATGGGAGTGGTGCATGCCCTGTCCCGGCCACGTGGCAGCAGGACCTGCAGCCAAGCCCCTGCAGAGCGGCAGCTGCTGGCCCTGAAACGGCCACTTGTGCCAGGCTGAGCAGCGGCAGGTATGACCAGTTTTCCCCAGCGTTGCACGCATTCGTGGCAGGTTCCCCGACACGTGCAAAACATGGTGCCGGGTGGAGAATGCTGGCAGCCCTCACGATGGGTGGGGCCACCCCCCGCAGGTGGCTGCGCTGGCACGCAGGGCAAGGGCAGCCCGGTGCCAGTGCCAGGGAAGGCCCCGGGGCCTTTGGAGCGCCCCATGGTGCTCACGGGCAGCGGGGGCAGCCCCTCCCCCCATGGTGGGCCCCAACCATGTGGCATTTTGGTGGGAAATGCTGCCATATTGCCTCGTGATGAAGTCTCATGGAGGGGAGGTGCCAGAGTGCCATTAGCAAATCTGGAAATGACCTGCACCAAGAGGGACCCTGAGGTCACATGGCAATAGACACCCTATAAAACCAGCAAGTCTGGAAGTTCTCCCTTTTTCTGGGCTTGGTAGTCATCAGAGCCGCACCTCAGCATCTCCTCTGCTCTCCCGGCCTTCTTCCTATGGCTCGAGCAGCAGCGCAGCTGAACGGATGGTGGAGGCAGCGCAGGGCTGAGGATCACATGGTTTACCAGTGCTGGTATTCTCTTCCCTGGGGCCCCCGGGGTTTCTTTTAATTTTCCTTTTTTCTAGGAACCTCAGCATAGAATTGGTGTCATTCCACAGGCCAGCCTCCTTCCTCCCTTGCTCCACCAGCCCAGCAGCCAGCTTGGAGGAGCACAGTCTGTCTCCCTTGCATTGTTGTTGTTGGGTTTTTTTGCTTGTAAAATAAATTCTGTTGTTTGTTATTGAAACTATTGCATTCTCTCTCACTTTTAATGCCCCCTAGTGTCCAAACCAGGACATCATGTTACCCCCAGCTTCATGCAAGTGCCTAAGGTAGAGGCATAGCTTCCTCCAGAGCCTCCTTGAACAAGATGTTTTTATTGTGATGGGTTTCTCCTGCTTCTCTCACCAGCTTAATGCCTTTATTTCTATTGAATCATCTGTGGACACAGGCTCACATTTTAATTAGGTGTTACATTCTGTTTCCTATCTATTGCGCTATAATGAGCTGCAAGCTAGATGGGGGAGAGCATAGTCAAGCTGTGGAGAAGTGTTTTGTTAATGGTCCTGTGTATGCCACGAGTACCACATCTAAATAGCACTCTCTCGAGCCTTGTTTAACCATGAATTTGTTACAGCTAATTAAAATAAATGAGTTCAAGCCATAGAGCACAGAAGTGGCATAGCTTTCCTTTTAATGGTCTTCTGTCACTGATTTGGACAAAAATAAATGGTTGATCAAATTGACCAGTAAATCAGAGAAGTGGAATATGGGCTGTCAGTGAGGAGCAGTGCTTTTCCCAGGAGGACTGGGAAGGCACCACTTCTCCCAACACGATGGCCTGCCTCTCCCCACGAGGAACCAAGGACAGCCACTCACAGGGATGCTTGATGCACCCTTTTGCCTTTCCATGCAAAAAGCCGGCACAATCAATCCCTAAATCGAAGTCAAGCCCATATATTGAGGGGTCTATGTAATTTTTAAAAAGACTATTTGGCCTTTTTTACAAGCAGGAAAAACAAGAATTTTATTTAGCTCTTGATTTTTTTTATTTTTCTTTTTTGCCAGCAGGAACCCCTCCTTTCCTCCCTTTCATCATCTTCTCCACCCACACACACCACTGAATAAGATTCTTTTATTTTAGGAGGGTTATGCACACAAAATATCCACGAGAATTAGATCCGGCCCTCAGCAAACAGAGACTTTTCTGCGAGAAGTTGCTGCTGTGTTGGAAGAGAGGTGAGCTCTACAGCTGTATTCCTGTCCAAAGGAGAGCTGTCACACAGCTCTGCTCTGTGCCAAGGCAGGAATGGTCACTGCTCTGAGCAGCCCATAGGATTATGCAAAAAGCAAAGGGTGCCAGAGGGGAAATGCTTTGGGAAGGGCTTAAATATCTGTCCTAACTCATTGATCACTCTCTATGATGTCTGTTTAGAGGACATGAGTCTTTGTATATTTGTAGTACGCACATTACAGAACTGAGAATTCCCATCATGAGAACAATTAGTGTTACCATGGCATTAAAGTATTCCTTCAGCTCATCAAGTCCCCCCCCAACCAGGAGCATCACTGGTGTGGTGCAAACCACAATCCTAGGAACAAACCCTCTACCCCACCATACCTTTACATGTCATGGAGACACTGTTTTATGACTCATGCATTCCTTCAGGCAAATGTGATGCACCCAACTTCTGCATGACATCGCCAAAACAGTGCCCTGCTCTGCACCCCTCCATCACTCAGCTCCCCAGGGGCTGCCACCCCCACCAACGCAGCTCCCCGTGCTGTGCTGCCAGCCGTTGTTCCCCATCAGCCTTGTCTTTCCTTATACCTTCGCATGCCAACACGGCTATGCACTAAATATAGCATTAACCGTGATATTAAAAGGCTGGTAATGACTCTCTATTTTTCTGGGCATCATTACATCATCTTCATCTGGAGGACAGCATGGGCAGGTTTTCTTCTGGCACCTCTCTCTGCCTACACTCTCAAACAGCTTGCAGAGTCCTTGTGCTCTGCATTGCACTGTGGTAGGCTGTTGTTTTACTGTATGTGTTTGCTAGTGATGAGCTTGCTTGGCAAAGAGCAATCATTTAAATGAAAAAATTATGTCTGTCATTCTTTAAACATTCCTTAAACATTTGGATATAATAAAAGAAAGTGTTCTATTTCTCCCACCTCCCCTCCTTCTGGTTTAAAGCAGATAGAAGGAACAAAATAGGAAAGAGCATAAAATTACATGATTTGTGCAGGAATTTACATGGTTCTCCTCCAAGAGTCCTACAAACCACAACAGTGCTCTGATGAACAACAAAAGGGATCTAAAAAAAATCTAAAAATACAGATGTACAGTTGTTCACTGAAAAATCTAAAAGTACAGCTGAACAGTTGTTCACTGTCAAAAATCAACCCCTACCAGCAGTTAGACATGACAAAGACTGTAAGGACAAGAACACTTCTCTTTGCACAGGACGTAATAGATGCACACATGTTCACTGCTGAAAGTCTTAACCTCCTAGTTAAGTGTGATGGGAATACTCCTGCCTGTGGAAATACAAACTGGCCTCCCCACATGTCTGCCTGTTCTGTTGCCTGTGAACTGTCAGCTGCTGCCTGTCCATTTAGTCTGACTGATAAAAGCTAATGTGTTCTTCCAAACACTGTGCATTACACTCAAGAGTAAACCTCTCTATTAACCTCTAAACAGGAAGAAAAGAATGATTCACATTAAAAAGGTCTGTATAAAAATTAGCATTTTTGGCTAGCAGTCAACCCACTGGCCAGCAGGATGAAGCAGTGGACCAAGGAAGTGGTATTAAAGGAAGGTGGGTAGGCAGAAGGATAAAACATCCTGTTCATGTTGAAGGTGTTTTTTATGACTAATATTGTCACAATATTTGAAAGGAATGACTAAAAGGCAGTGCAAAATGTTTTCCAGGAGTGCAATCCTCAGTGCCTTGTAATCTGAACTGGACACGATGGTTTACCTGGCTGAGTGGCTTCGCTCTGTTGAGGTTTATCGGAGACCAATAATGGCAGTGTGTACAATGGCTGAAAGCACTGACTCACCTGCCATGAGCAAGCAGCTGGTGGCACTTCTAAAAAGAATGTCACAAAATCTCCAGAATTAGAAAGGACACATATATGATACATAATTAGGGCTTGGGACACACATATGATACATTATTAGGGCATGCATCATGCATTATCTGGACATTCGAAAATAATTTTAAGTTGGGAGAGAGGTTTTTGTTTGGTTTTTTTTCTCCCTGTTGCAATGAATCTTGGAGAACTGAGCTCGTTATTTTAAGCTGTAAACAGCTGGCCCACTCAATCACTTGGAGAAAATGTCCTCTCTAACATCTGCCTCCAGACTATTTGGCCTCCAGACTACTGTATATATGATCTGTGCATAAATTCAGATGTAACTTCACATGACTATCAGAAAAGGGGGTCTAAGCCTGCTGGCAAAGCTTGGGCATACCTTTCCAGAGGGCCTGGGCTATCACAGTGTGCACAGAGTTCCTATAAAGAACTAAAGCACCTTAGGGAGTGAGGAGTGTAGACCCTATTTTCATAAGAACTTCAAATATACTTGGCCCTTGACTCAACCCACTTGAGATGCTGAGGAGCATCATCTTAGGAGCACAGGTCTCCATGGTTTTCCATTGATCTGAGATTGCTAAAAATTGTTTCCACTGAATTCTGGTTTCGGCTGGAGTTAATTTTCTTCATAGTAGCTGGTATGGGGCTGTGTTCTGGATTTATGCTGGAAACTGTTGATAATTCAGGGATGTTTTAATTATTGCTGAGAAATTATTAACAGAGTCAAGGCCTTCAGTGCCCCTCACACTGCCCTGCCAGTGAGTAGGCTGGAGGTGTGCAAGTAGTGGAAAGGGAAACAGCTCGGACAGCTGACCTCCACTGACTCAAGGGATATTCCATACCATGTGGCTTCATGCTGAGCAACAAAACTAGGAGAACTGATTCAAACAGGCCAAAGGGATATTCCATACCATGTGGCTTCATGCTGAGCAACAAAACTAGGAGGAAGGTTGGCTGGCAGAGTGCGGCTAGGGGATTGATTAGGCATCAGTTAGCTGATGGTGAGCAATTGTTTTCATTTGCATCAGTTTTCTTTCTTGGGTTTTATTTTTCTCTCTGTTATTTGCTTTATAGTTTTCATCACTACCACCACCACCATTATTATTATTATACTTTCTTTCCATTATTAAACTGTTTTTGTCTCAACCCATGAGTTTTCTTATTTTTACCCTTCCAATTTTCTCCATTTTTGGGGGATGGGAATGAGCATAACACAATGTTTCACAACAGCTGTAATCTTTATCAGCTGTAAGTCTTGGGACACCCCTGGACTGCAGAGGGCACACTAAGAATGAATTTTTATATGCTTATCTTATTTTGAAGGTGATTTATCAAATAGGTGGACAAAGTCGGCACAAGTAACCAATAGGTTTTCCACAAACATGACATCTTAAAAAAAAGGGGCTGCGGGGTATATTTACAGTTATTGACACAGTTCTGCTCTACTTCTACTGTATTCATCACTGTGGTATCAGGACATGCCCTGTAAGTAGCTGGATATATAATGCTTTGGTTTTGTTCTGAAAAACACTTGGATAAGTGATATACCTACAATATTTCTTGCCTATGTAACATAAATCTTAATGATTAGATGACTAAAATAATGGCTCTTACAAACTAGGAACAAACCCAAGCCACCCATAAAGCATACAATTTGCTCCCGTTCCTTTCAGCAAAACTGCAATTTAAGACAATAGCATTATAAATCATTCTAATAGCCTTGCCTATGTAAAAATGTCTTCATGGTAAGTGGTGTCTCTACTTACTACCACAATCAATAAAAAAAGGCAGCTGAACTCTGCAGCATCCTTCTTGGAAATTAGGGATAATCTTGATTAGATTTTGGTTATTTGTGCCTTATATTCCCAAGTGATAGCAAACAAGGTATTCCAAACTCTTAATAGAGAGGATGTAGCCTATATCTGGCTTGGAAAAAAATGTTCTGCCTTCCATTACTTGTATGACATCATGAAGGAAAAGTCAAGATATTAAAGTGGAGAATTAAATCAGTAGTCCATCCCTCTGCAGCCTGTCTCCAGCAATGGCCCAAGCTTGATATCACAAAGGAAGGCATAAGATGTCACTTAGAGGCAGTCTTGCAATAATCTGCTTATGGAGGAAGTTTCTGTTTGTTTTCATAGAATTAACTGATGCTGGGAAACATGGAGACAAAAGTAGTTTGGTTTGGGGTTATTTACCTACAGATGATGTTTTATTATGCGTGAATGCGTATCCTGCTAAACCTCCCATGTCAGTGCTGCCCTGGGACAACGAGTCCCAGACAGTAATCACACACTGCAAAATCAGTATGCCTTTGTTATTTATCACTGCCTTAGGCAGTTTCCAGCCTTTTACTCTCTCTTCTTGATGAAATACATGCTTTCTTGAAGCCTTCATGCTCACTCTTGATACTACCTACTCCAGTGGTTGCTGTTGTTAGTGCAGCAGGAGCAGAAAGGAGAATAGCACTTAACCTGAGGCCATGTGCCACAAAACAACACAGAAGCTGTTTTGTTCCCTCACCTGTATTTTCCCTCAACACAGTATTTTCTCTCCTGTCTCTACTACTGTAAACAATAAATCTGGCTTATGATATGAGAGCTTCCCATTAGAGCGGAAAGACAACTAGAATATTGTGAGCAAAGGTTTACTGAACTAAAGCAAATCTCTTGACAAAGTGTTTTGCCACTGATCATACCAATTTGCCAAAACAGTTATTTTTCAAGAATGATGGGATTGGGGAGAGGATCCCTGCAGCCTCTGCTGTACCACAAAAATGTTAATTTGGCAGCTTCACCTCTGGGACAGGAGGCCCCGGCCCCGGGTCCTGTCCCTTATGGTTCAGATATGTGATTTGCAGCCTTACAGCAGATGCACATTTCTGGTTCTCCCCAGAAAAACAGCCAACAGCTGACACTGGATGAGACTGGGAGCTCTGCCTGTCGCTGGGTCTCATCTGACCCCTTTAGCACCTCACCAGTGAATGCATGGACATGGCACCTCTTCACCCCTGTGGCTTTGGAGAGCTACTGGCACAGAAAAGTGTGTTACCTGGCTACCAGTGAAACAGAAGAAGCATTGGAGAAGGTAAGTAAGAGTAGCAGTATGGGATGGGACAGAGAACAGGATGGCAGTAGGGGAGAAGGAAACAAGTAAGAGGGAGTAAGCTAAAAGGCATTACTGGGAGGAGAAAGGAAGGCAGCCCAAGAGATCCTGGTCCTGGAAGCCTCCAACATCTCCCTACATGACCCTGTGTAATTTTTAGCCCATGCAGGTGAAACAGTGGCTGTCACCTGATTTTCTTGGAGTGAGCTGAAAATATAGCAGGACTTGGCCTTTTACTCTTGCTACTGGCTCTGCATGAGATTTGCAATCAGCTGTTAATGTCTCTCCACTCACATAATTTATTCCTCTCCCCTGTTATTGTGATTACATGGAGCCCTGAGTTTGTCCTGCTCTCCATGGGTAGCTCAGCTACAGCAAAGTCTCCTTGCATGCAGCAGGTATGAGAAACACCCACAAAGCACATTCAGGAATATCACAATGCCTTCTCTGTCTCTTCCCTGTAGCATTTCCCATGTGGAGTTAAATAATTCTTCATGAAAAGGAAGCTTTGCATGCACGAGTGGCAGAGCGGAGATGGGGTTTTTTATCAAGCTGACAGACAGGAGCCTGCCATCAGCCACCCCATTGCTTCAAAGCCTATGGCACAAAGACATGGATGGCAGGACAGACTGCACCATGGAAAGGAGGGTAGTGAAACACAGGCGTGGACTTCAAAAAAAAGGTCCAAACCCATATCATGTCTCTGCTTGTTAAAGGCTACTCCCTCCCCAGGTCATCTGTCAGCTGTGCCAGAACACACTGGGGATCATGAGGGAATTTAGACTTTTTGGGGGGTGGGTCATCCAGCAGCAAGGGATAAGTAGGATTAGGTAAAACAGATATCTGAGGATCTGGGATTACTTTACCATGGGAAAGTGTTCCTCAGAAATGTTAAAAAGGTCCAGCAGAGCACCCCTCCCTGGTTTGGCACAGACACAAATTATTATCCACCCACACCTGGAGAGAGCAACTGCAGCAGCTGTTGAAGAGGCCTTATTTGCCCACATCAATTGTTCTAAGCAGTATTTATGTGCATATGGTTGATTCAGCTGTTCATTGAAACAGCAAGGCCATGGCCATTCACATCTTAAAATACGAGGCTGAATTTCCTTCAAGGTGTCAGGCACTTACCTGTTTCTTAGGGCCACTTACCCACACAGCCTGCCTTAACCTGGTGCAGCCACAGAGGCCACTAGCTGTGTAGCTTGGTGCATGCTGGATACCCTGGAGCAGCAGCTCCCACCTCTGGAGGGAGCCCAAAGGAAAAGATTTGGGTATTAGCATATTAACCTGCCTTTGGGCAGGTTGAACTAACATGAAAATCTACTTAACATGCCAGATGCCACTGGTGTTCCCCTGGACCCAGCCAGTAAAGTGCAGCCACTGATGGGGATGCTCCTATAACACCGCTTGCTGAGGGTTCATCCTCTGCAGTGAAGCAAATGTAGCCAGCCATGGCTTTTAGGTCAGCATATATAACCTGCTTTCCTGTTTTGAAAGGTTTCCATCTGCACAGCTCTTCTGGTGACTAAGGAGGTTGTAAATCCCTCTAAGACAGACTGTGGAGTCATCCCCGAGGACTTGCATTCCCTCACTCTGACAGGATGGACAAGCAAGCAAATAAAGGGGAAGCATTCTTGCTCTTGAAACAGCGGATATAACTCTAAATACGATTCAGCGGTGAGAGGAATGGCTGGCTCCCTGACAGAATCCTTTAGTCTGTAGTACTGGCTGTGCCATTTCACATGGAAAAGAAATTCCCAGGAACATATAATATCTCTTTTTATATACAAAATCCTGTGTCTTGCTGAAGAGAATATTTTAGTAGCAGCCCTGCTTGCAGGATGAAGTCCATTAACTGTGCATCATATTCACCTGCAATTTCCTCTTTTGGGGATCATCTGAGTTTCAGGAGCACTCCTCTACCTGCCTGGAGGCAGTATATAGTTTCCCATGAGGATGCCTGAGAGCAGAGCATTGCTGCCAAGTGCTGTTCAGATGCTCCTAACCAACCCTCTGACTCCCCAGGCTCTGCAGCATAGTGCTGCTGCCCCCCACACCTGTACCACTGCTGGGCACTGCCTTTGGGGGACAAGGGGTGCCCCACTGGAAGAGGCTTCCATGGCCCCCTGGCAGGCCAGTGAATGTGCCCTCCTGGAAAGCTGCTGAGTGAAGACTGACTTATGCAGGGGCTGACTAAGGGCAGGCCCCTTCCCTTAGCTGGGATGTCTCAAGTTTGAGGATGGCCTGACTAACTGAGGCTAAACTCTTGGGGTTTGGGTTAAGATGACGAGGCCTGAATGACAATGAGGCCAGTCACCTTGTCTCATTATGCATTCACCTCTTACATCAGCATTCCAATTAATAAGCTTTTATAGAAGCCTTTTATTACAAGGAGAAGAAAACTGAGCCTTTAACATAAACCCACTGTTTACACAGAACTGTTAAGTCTGATGAAAATTAAATTATTTTTGTTATCAGAGTAATGTATAATACATACATTTAGCATGCAAAAAAGACTACAGAATTGACTGTGACGTGTATAAAGAAATGCTGTAAGACTTAAATGGTGTAACCTAAAAAGATGGTCAGCTCATTGAAAACCCAGCATAGTGGTTCCATCTGCAGACCATTCTAGAGGCTGTGTTGTCTTATTTGCATCACTCATTTTAAGCCATCCTTACACTGTTCATTGTACCATTCCTGAAAGCAGCAGCCAGAAGTGCACCTTGATTGGGACTCTTTTCCTAAGTAGTATTATACTCTAGAGATACACTGTTGGAAGCCAAGGAAAGGGGATATCATGACATCTGCTGACGTTTGTTAGTGAGGGGAGCTTTTGCTGAAGTTAAACTTACAATACCAGCTTGAAAATACAAATGGTATAAACTAGACCCACCGATGCCATATACTGACATCAGCGGAAGCTAAAGGCTTACAGCCTCTGTGGCTTTGCGTTTTACTTACCTAGACCTGCCTATTGGAGAGTGTCAGGAGATTTGGTGCTCAATTCTTGACACCTCAAATTTCAGAAATCTTAATTCAGTGCTTTGATGAGCTGAGTCTACCAGCATCCCAAGCCATGAAATTTTACCCTCAAAAATTATTTGACTTGCTGAATAACCTTTTATACATGTATGTAGATAACTGTCTGTTATACAGGCATGTAGTCCTATTAATAATCAATGTCCTTCAGGGGCAAGGCATAAATCTGCACTTATACCACGTCCCGTTTGCTTTTGACCCCTTGTCCCATAGATCCAAGCAACAGGGTGTGAAGGAACAGTGCTCACCCCATTACACTTAATTTCTACAAAAACAACATAAATCACATCTAGTACTCACAGCACGGTGCCTGTGCTTTTCCTCTTGATGGTTAAGTGTGTGGAGTCATCCAAGAACTCCACCTCATAGTTGGCTTCTTCAGCGGTAACCCCGGGGCCATCGATCTTGAGTGGGACTTCAAACCGCTGCTTGTTGGGGTCATAGAGCTAAAGCAAGGTGAGGAGGTGAGGTTAGCTCCCTACTTAACCAAACAATGCATGCTAAATGATTCCAACCCCCCAGATTCTCACCCTGAAACGGAGTCTGTCCCTTGTTTGGAACTCCACTTCCAAGACAATCGGGGAAATGTCATTTCCAAAGAGAGACAAGGACTGGCTCTTGTTCAGTGTGATCCTGCAGTGGAAACACATCAGTCACTGGCTGAGATCACCCTGGGGCAGGCTGGGGGAACAACCCAGCTACTCAGTGTCAGCTCCTTAATTCATTGACTCGTCAAGAGGTCAGCCTAGGCTCTCCTTTGATNAATTTCTACAAAAACAACATAAATCACATCTAGTACTCACAGCACGGTGCCTGTGCTTTTCCTCTTGATGGTTAAGTGTGTGGAGTCATCCAAGAACTCCACCTCATAGTTGGCTTCTTCAGCGGTAACCCCGGGTCCATCGATCTTGAGTGGGACTTCAAACCGCTGCTTGTTGGGGTCATAGAGCTAAAGCAAGGTGAGGAGGTGAGGTTAGCTCCCTACTTAACCAAACAATGCATGCTAAATGATTCCAACCCCCCAGATTCTCACCCTGAAACGGAGTCTGTCCCTTGTTTGGAACTCCACTTCCAAGACAATCGGGGAAATGTCATTTCCAAAGAGAGACAAGGACTGGCGCTTGTTCAGTGTGATCCTGCAGTGGAAACACATCAGTCACTGGCTGAGATCACCCTGGGGCAGGCTGGGGGAACAACCCAGCTACTTAAGTCAATTCATTGACTCGTCAAGAGGTCAGCCTAGGCTCTCCTTTGATGGTAATGGAAAAAACAGGTGCCATCAAAGCAAGGAGACCTCACACTCCCCTGGGGCACAGCTCCCAGGGACCACCCTGTGCTCCTGCCTGACTTCCTCACCAGCCGTGTGGTGAGAGCACAGAGCCCCTGGCATATGCGCAGTGAAACATGCCCATTACTTTTCTTGTCACAAGCTGAGCGTGAGTATTGGAACAGCTTAGGGAAAGTCTTCAGCAGGAGCCCTCAGGGCAGCAACGGTGGTTGTGGGGCAGTGCCAGCCCAGAGCACCCAAGGAGCCACACACACTTACCTCCAGCCTTTGTCTGTCTTCTCGCTGTTCCCACCCCGGGAGTAGCCATAGGGACTGTCCTCAGGGAAAAAGCACCAGGGAGCGTTGGCCACATCAGTGGTGCACCAGGTGCAGCCTCGAGCCTCACAGGCCTCCTGGGAAGCGCCCGGCTGGGGGTGGCAGTCAATGCGCTTCTGCACTGCAACAGCCCCAGGGCACTGCTCAGCCTGGCTGGAGCCAAGGCACTCACCTAGGGCTGGACATGTCAGGGGAAAGCAGTCAGAGCAGCAGAGAACCACGTCAAAAAAAAAAAAAAAAAATCCCCCAACAATATAAACTTCTTTATTCCTTTTTTTTTTTTAAAATATGCTTTTTTCCCATTTTAGGGCTAACACCCATGGTCTGTTTGACTAAGATGACAGCAAAGCAGCCTGCTCATGACCAAGCAAGAGCAACAACCATTTTCTTTTACAAGCCGAGGTAGTGGCTGTATTATTTAGTGCTCAGAGCTGCTTGTGCTCAGCTATACCACGACTTGCTTGAAATACTCATGGAAAGTTAAATAGGGTAATGAAGCTGCTAGTGAGGCTTGAGAGCAAACACTGCAGGCTGGCTGAATAGGTAGGGTGCTTCCATAAGGACTGCTATCAACAGTAGAATGTAACATTTTCTGTATACTTATTCTAGTGTTATAGACAGAAATTATCTATCTATTGAGATACAAAAATGTGGTATCAGCATGCACTTGTATGATATAAATAGAAAAATTCTCATTATATATATGTTCATATTGTGTTTCTCTTCTGAATCAGTTGACTACTATATATATGCAGCGTTAGTAGTTTGTGTTAATACAGGTATGGGTATGAGTAAAGGGAAGATGCCAGTAGTAAAAGAAAAGGCACATATTAGTCATTCGCAGAATCATCCTGATAAATCTTTCCTTTTTTACAGCTGCAGGTCAAGCCCTGTGGTTCCCCTGCATGTTGTGAGCCTCTCAAGAGCAGGGAGATGGAAAGACCAGCTCTCTGCCACGCTGACAAACTGCTGGTAGCAAAAGAGAGCAGGCACACTTCAGGCAGCATACTTATTTTGAAGCTAATTTATGTTATTTTAGACATTACAGAAATATTTGAAGATTAAACCTTGAATGATAATTGCTCTTTTCTACAAAATGACTAATACCTCTGCTTTAATTTTTTTTTTTATGTGGACTGTTGTGTGCTTGAAAGCCTAAAACATGATTGCTGATGCAATTCAGGCTCCTTCATAGAAAGAAATTTACAAGCAGACGTGCACAAGCAATAATTATATATACTGTGAAAATTTACAGAATAAAACAGTAGCATGCCATCATACTGCAATGCCAGAGTTGATTTCCAAGTGGGGGATGGGAATGCAGAAAAACAGGAGTTGAGTGCCATCTATATTCTTCTTTTGAGAAAACTCTCATCCACCCTTCTATACAGGAACATCTGACACTCAGGTCTGACGCTCAGGATGTTCAGCTGAGCTTGCTACTGGGTGCCACAGCACTTTGTATCACCTTCTAGAGGCAGGAATTAACAGGAATTATCTTGCTGTCAACCTTTGCCAGCTGCTGGGCAGGTAGGATTGGCTTCCACTTCCGTTTTCTGCACCAGAGTCATGTTCCACAGGCTGACTCCAGTATTCATTCCTCATGATCTGGCACATAGGAAAGCTCTAAATTCTGATCCTCTTTTTCATCTAAAGCATAATAGCACTATGAGCATCTTTCTACAATCCCTTAAGTATTTCTTCTTGGAGCACAAAATAAATTTAAATCATCACATTTGATTTTGGTTTGGAGTGTGTTTTCCAATGGGAGTCAAATGCAGAACATGCATTTTCATTGCTGAAATCAAAGAGTATGACTGAACATACTACAGCAGATTATTCATGGGACATAATTTTACATAGCAAAGGTTTGTGGCAGATTTTATGAACTCATTTGTATTGTAAAATACTTCCAAAATATTTCTTATGAAGGATAATGTGAATGAAAAAGCTAGTTCAAGGGAAAAATACTGCCCTAGCAGGAGCCAAGAATTTTTTTTCTTTTATTAATGCAAAGCTTACATTTTCCAGTAAATTTTAAAAAGAAATACTTGCAGATGT
Organism: Neodrepanis coruscans; assembly: GCA_013400695.1. NCBI lineage: Eukaryota > Metazoa > Chordata > Aves > Passeriformes > Philepittidae > Neodrepanis > Neodrepanis coruscans. The sequence continues at coordinate 8,760 of VYZS01086644.1, read as the reverse complement.
AAGCACCCAAACAAGGCTGCAACCTCATTCATCCCTTGTTCCTGTACTGTAGTATAAATATGATAGTAACAAGTGGGAAGATGTAATTTTCCTTCCCTACCTTTTAAAATAATTAAAAAATCTCTGCATCATTTTCACCGTATTTATGGCCCATGTCTGTAAACATACACAGAAGATTAAACCCGAACAAGCATCGGAATATATAGAAACAGCTATGGCTACTTGCTGCTTTTCCATGGTAATTTCCATGGGAACAGAAGCTAAAAAGCAAGGTAGGGGGAATGACAGACATGAAAAACCATCCTTGTTGATTTTTAAAAACCTTAACTTCCATTTTGCAAAATTAAGATTAAAATTAAAGTATAAGGAAAGAATTAACGTATATCACATGGTTTTTAATTTAATAGTATTAGTCTTTACATTTTGGGTTCATCTGTACATTTCAAAGGCATTTGCTGCAGAGGCCCCCTCCTCTAGCAACATATATATTTTCCATTTACTAGACTTTGGACCAAATTAACTTTGGTATGATGGGGTAAAAATCACAGAAAACACAATAGCAAAGCAATGAGTCACTTTCAGGAGCTGAGTGATCCCATTGATTCCCATGCGCCTGTACTGGTGCCCAAGAGCTGAATACTCTCTAGGACTGGGGTATATGTCTCAACAAACCAGGTCTATTGTCCTCCCACAGTCACCCCAGGTGGAGTCAGTGCCATGCCTCTTCTCTCCTTTTACATGGAAAACAATCACCTCCTCTAATAGTTCTTTAATTGTTACCACATTTATATTTTGATTTTGAAGCCTATGACAAAATACAAGAGCTGTATATTTACCTGCTATTACAACAGCCAGGAAACACAGGTTTCTCATCTTTGCCATGGTCAAAGCAGGATTTCTGCAGGAAGCCTGAAGCCTTTTATAAAAGGCAGGGGCACAACAAGCACTTGTTCCAATACACAATCAGAAACATTGCAAATATTTTCCCGACATTCATATCTTTCATGAGATTAATTGTAACATATGACCTCCCCTGTATTTAAGAACATATCTAACCAGATTAGATGTACTCAGTAATCTGTCCATAAATCTTCCTCAACTTCTGAATTCCAACTCAGAGAATATTATTTTCCCATGACTTCTTAGAGAATTAATTTTTCAGAGACCACCTTCATTTCTTTTTGAAACAAACATCTTTAGTCATCAAACATCAAACAAACATCTTCTTCAAACATCATCGGAGTCCAGTGCTTACCTTTTTCTGATTTCATATTATCTTTTGTCACATATGTGGTTTTACAGCACAAATTATATTTGGAGAAAAATAAACAGTCAAAGAATTCTCCACTAAAACATGATACTGATACTGTGACCTTTACAAAATGACATTTTTCTTCCAATTACTTGATGCAAGAGCTTTCAGAGTAAAGCTGTGTTCTATGGTAAGACCTGGCTTAGGTGGAATGTCTTTCTGGAAGAAAAAAACAAAACTTTCTATAAAAACATTCCCCAAGTTATACTGGTGCCTGTTAGGAGATAGTCTGTCCTGTCAAGCATCACCGGAGAGCAACATCTGTAGTTCAGGCTGCCATGTAGTCCCCCACAGTATGGTCCACCAGAGCTGAGCAGCAAGATGGCAGGGAGGCATTTCCCAGGTTTGCAAGGAATTTTGTTCTGCAGTTGCAAAACACAGTATTTATATGAATCTTACACACTAAAAAAGCCCACAACTACCCACACTGTGTGTGAATCCTCTCTCCAATGGGACTTTTGCTCAAAGTTGTGATATAGTCCCAAATCAATTGTGTGTACACCCTTTGAGTGGCCAGCAAGGCACAAAAGACAAACATTAACTGGTATTGCTGCTGTTTATTTTAACTAACTTATACATTGTTTCGTAACAATATATATCATTCATTACCTGTTTGTGCCAAGACTTGGAATAATTTGGTAACCTCAACTCACAAGCAGTATTTTCATCTCCTTTCAAGCTGAGCAGAGAAGGGAAATCATTTCTCCAAGATCCACAGAGGCATCAGAACTTTTTTTTGTTTGACAGATTGTATGTAATAAGGTAACAAGTGTCATCTTGCAGGAATAGAAGTCACCTGCTTCATTTTAAGTCTGTACAGTACACAGTGTGAGGGAATCCCACTAAGGTTCCTAAATACTATCAAAACACAAATGGCCAGTGAGAACACCGATGTGGGACACCAGAACAACCTATGGGCATATACTACTCAGCAAGCCACTCTATCACATTGTGTAAAATTGTGCTTTTTAAATTCCTTTTCAAGGGAAGTGTATTTTTATAAGGAAATATGAAAAAGGCAAAAAAGTAGTTCACATTCATGTCTTTATTTGTGTTACCTACACAAGCTGTAATTTACAGACTGATATTTTCTGAAAAATAAAAACAAAACAACCAAAAAACCTCAATATCCAAACACTGTATCTAAATCTACATAAAATTTTAAAATTTGCAGAATTTACAAATTAATATTCAGAGCAGTTGGGTAAATTATACATCC
>VYZS01086641.1:4940-18439 GCA_013400695.1 Neodrepanis coruscans | reverse complement strand
CACCAGACAGCCCTGTTCACACTGTCTGCACTAATTCAATAGACTTTATTTGCAGCTGTGTCATTTAGTACTTGACATCCACACAGTCATATTCATATAAATCCACTGCGAGTCCTGGGTTCTGTGTATGAACTCTGTAGCACTGAGGTCAAGACCAGCCTAAAACCCTCAGAGGGCTGGCAAGCCTTAATTGAATTGAAGGCATAAAACAGCAGTATGCCAGGAGCTAATAAAAAGGATGATTATTCTAAGAGAAGCTTAAAAGCAGCAGCTTGAAGCACCAAAAGCATGCAGTTCTGTGGTTACAAGTAACGTATAATTGATGGATTTATTATTACCATTTCATATTCTGCACAAGGATTTCAGGCTCAGTCAATACTTCTGGCTCTCTTATTGTGTTAACTAACTGCCCTTTTAAGCATGTAAAAAAGACATCCAGAAACAAAGAAGGAAGCAGCATTGTTACAAACGCAAAACACTGCTCTGGTGTGAGGTGCACGACTCACCTCTGTTTCCGATTTGATCTGATTCCATAAAGACTGGCAAGTAACAAACCGCAGCTCAGCATCCTCCAAGTCATTATTTTCACTTCCAAAATCATGAGCTAGAAAGTCAGAAAGCAAAAGAAAGCACAAATAAGCTGATGAAAACAAAACCTTTTCTTTCCTTGAGAATATAACAACTGAAACAGGAACATCTTAAAATACATCTATATTTGAGTGAAATTACTTTTCTCTTAACCAATTAATTAACTGCTGGTATCTGGTGGAATGAGTGAGGGAATAAACAGAATATACTACCCAGGTATGTGGGCAAAAAGTAAAGAATAGCTTCCAACTCAAGTCCCATATGAGCTAAATACTAAATCAGAGCAAACAGCCTTTATTAGTAAAATCAAACAAAACTAAAAAAAATTAAAAATAAATCTTTCCTTTGCTTCAGAATGTTTTGTGGGTCTCTTTCACCTATTAAACACATTCAATCCTCCTTCACTATTACAGTCAGATATGAATCATAAAGGCTTGGAAAAACAGGTAACTTAAAAAGCCTTTCTGTTCCTCAGGGAAGATGCAGAAAACACCAATTCTCTGAAAATAATAACAAGGTATACTGGGAAAGGACTGTCAGGTTAAATGAAACAGAGATCTATTTTTATTTAAAATACATTTAACTGACATCACTATGTCAGCAAACTTATATGTACAAACCAGGCCATTTCTGTCTCACCTCCAACCTCCACCTCTCACTTCTACACATACTCTTTAGGAAAAAGGAGAATCAAAACCTTTTTGGTAAAACAGTGTCTTGGGAAACCTGGCTTGCCCAGTGCTGCTCTGCCTCTCAGATTTGACTACAGAAACTCTCCACCAGCTTCCAAGTAAGAAGGAAAGCCAGAATTGGGAGCAAAATGGAGGAAATGAATAGCAACTAGTATAACCAAGTGTGATTTTTCTTGGTTTTCCTCCCACATTCACACAGTCTACATTTTCCTTAAAAAAAAGCATTTGATTTTTTTCTAAAGGTGTGCATATAAAAAAATGAATTTGCCAGCCACTAATGTCCATTTGGTGACCATTTGAAGGAGCATCAGCAGTGGTTTCTCTCTTGAAAAGAACTACTTGATGAGCACAAGCTCCAAAAACAGCTCTGGAAATGATGAACAAGAGGCATCCCTCATCCTCCATTTTCATTATCTCCCCTAAAATATCATCTCATTTATATCCCTAAGAAAAATCACTTAAAATACATAACCCACTCTGGTTACACAGGTCTTAAGTTTTTAGTTGAAGAAAATCCATCCACCACATTATTTGGAACATCGCAAGGTATAATATTCTTTTTCACACAACCAAAACTCAAACTACAGGTGCAAACATGCTCAGAGGACTTTTGTGGGGTGTAACAGTATTATCAACTATTGATGCTGTGGAGTTTCACAACTGAAACTTCACACTTGACAGGACTGGGTTTCCAGACTGGATGGATGCACATCAGAGCTCTGTTCGAGAACAACACTCTATCCAGCTGCTGCAAGAAGCCAAACCAGCTCACTTCTGCCTCTCTTTTAGGGCTAGTTCAATCAAATCTATTTTTCTGCCTCCAAGCATTTGCTAACTAGAAAAATGTGTTTAGTAGTTTATCCAAGTGTTACAAATCTTGAAAAACCAAAAACATAGTAAGGAAGGAAGTAAGGAATAAGTAAGGAATAAAGTTCCAGTATGGTTTAAGCTCATAGGTCTTGGTTGTTGGCTTATTTATCTTGTAATGACTTGCAATGACAGGTTGGATTCTATTCCCCTGTCTCTCATTCCCTGGGCTTACAGATGTCACAACTTCCACAGTAAAAATAATTTGGGATTAGTATTAAAGTAGGTGTTACAGTAGGTAATAAATGAGAGTTTGTGGTGACTTCCACAAAAATTTGCCCTCCACCATTTTCCTACAGATTGTGACACCTTTTTACAGCTCTGGTGACACTAAAAGTAGTTTAACCTGGGAACAAGAACAGTAAGTTTCCTGACCCAATCTCAAACAGCAACTATTTAGGGAGCATTATTTGTGGCTCCAATAAGAGTCAGTCAGCCCTGCTCATTCTTCCTCAAATGATAACAGACCTATATATATATCTAGAGAAAATGTATACAGCAAATACTAGTGGACAGAAGCCACAGGATCTTCACAGATGGCTTTTCTGTCTTCTTTTTCACAAGAAACTTAGGCAAACTACACAGAATATGAGCCTTAGGGATGGGATATAATTTCTGACTTTCATAGCTTAAGAGTCAGACCCTTCAGATGAATTGTTTATCAGTTAGTACATAATTTATGGCAGCATGGTAAGGAGTGTTCTTCTAACGAAAATGTGCAAAGACAATGACAGCTACACAATCCTGATTGCTGGAGATGAAAAAACCCCACATTTACAGAAGGCTTCCTCAAAAGAAATGAGTTTTCATCAATCGAGAAGCAACAGCACACATCACACAGCTATGACAGAACTCACCACATGAGCTCCATCAGAGGTGATGAACCTTCCAGGATTAACTCTTCTCAAGCACAGAAACATATATGAAAATGCACTAACCTGTTCTCTCAGACAATCTTCTCTTCTTGGCACTTGGTTTAAAAACAAAGCAGCCCTAGAGAATAGCAAAAAAAAAAAAAAGACTTCAAGACGAGCATCAGTCTGACTGGTTCCTGAGGCCATTTTATTATCCTTTAGTTTCAGTGCTCCACTAAACAATTTATTCTCCCATCCTCTCTACAGAAGCTCATCTCTTTTGAAGAGTTGCAATGATTCCCTACAAATCACAAATCACAGGCATTCCCCAACTCTTGCCTCAAGGTTCTTGTGCTACAGGAAGAGGGAAGGAAACACTAAGTGTTGAAAATAGATAAACGGACTGATTCAATCCTGCATTTCTCAATGGAGATGCTCATACAAGCAAGGATTACTGAACTCACCTTGGGATAGCTCAGCCACTAGTATAAGAATGATGTAGTGAAAGTCATACACCAGATGTTTGATCAATTTTGATCAGTCACCAGTCTGTTAAGTGACCCAACATTTTCTTTCCTTTCTTGTACAAATAAGACACAGCAGTAAAATAACAATAATTACACTGACCTCTCAGAAAAACAGCCTTATGAACTGGAGATGCCTTCAGACACTTTCCATTTTACCACGTATGCGAAGGAGCATTTAAAACCAGATGGACAAAACGTGTGGTTATTCCACAGGTGCTAAAAACACCTTGGAACAATTCCACTGCAAAAACTTATGCTGCAGATTTATTTATGCTGCTGTTCACACAACTGGAGCACAAATGGAATTGGCCAGAATAACTAAAAATCACAAACAAAAGAAGAACATGTGCTTCATCAAACCAAACACAAATACTACTGGATGCTTTGGACTTCCCTTCAACACTGAATGCAGCTGACACCAGAATATAAAACTGCAAAATATTACCTACAAGACATAGGAGGCAAGGTCCACCTGTGACACATTTCACTACCAAGCTAAAAGGCAAAAGCCATTTCCAAAAGTGAAATCCACCACTTTCGGATTAAGTTTGTTTGGAAGCACTTTCCTTGCTCCTGAAATAACTTCCACACCAAAGGATCCAGCTGCACATCACAACTGAGTGAAAAACAATACCAGGGACGGGAGTTTCGCAATGATAAAACACGTGCTGTGAAACCACTGCTGTTGTTCACGGTCTGATCTCAAGCAAGAGATGAAGTAAGTCAAACGTTTCAATACAAGGTTTTAAGTCTCGTTCTGCATTAACATCGATGAATACACTGCCAGGCCTTATTAAGGCCAGACACAAGCTTTCAATTCGGAAACACCAAGGCAACAACAGATGTTTAACACCACGGGTGGGTGCCAGCACTTCAATATTCATTTCCTCACTGAATTAGTTTTGGGGGGAGAAGCAGCAAGCGCTGGGAAGGGGCAGCAAGAGGAGCCAGCAGCCCTCGGCTGGAGGGACAACATCGCAGCCACGACAGCCCCGCTCTGCTCCAGGTGAGGCTGCTCCTGCCATGCAGGAGCGTTCCTGCCGTGCCCGCGGGACAGGGAGCACGCGGATGGATGGATGGGATGACCGTGTGCCAGTCACCAGCCATGGTGCGATTCCTGGGGATGTCCCGGGCTGGGCCAAGGGTCGGACCCGGCGATCCCTGAGGGTCCCTCTCAACTCGGACCATCCGGTGGTTTTGTGTGTCTGCGGCGAGGGCGAAACAGGACCCCGGGCACGGGGCTTCGGGAAGGGACAGCAGGGAAGGGAATAGGGAAAGAGGGAACCCAAGCACAAGGGACGCGGGAAGCGGGAGTAGAAAGCGGCGGGAAAAGGGGCAGGCGCGGGAGATGCGGCGGGTCCGGCTCCTCCATCGCCCGCACACTCCGCGCCGCTCCCCGAGAGCTCCGCTCTCCCTCCCTCCCTCCGTCCCGCGCCTCACCTTGGACACGGAGCGCGTGCTCATGCCGCCGCGCGCCCCGGCACCGCCGCGCGGGACCGGCGGGAGCACAAATGGGCACCGCGCGCACCTCGGCGCACGCGCGCTCCCGCACCTTCCCGCCTCCCTCTCCCTGCGCAGTGGTACAACCCCACCCTGCGCCGCGCCGGGCGGCTCCCCCTGTAGGCTGGGAATGGTAGGGCCCAGCCGGCCCTGGGCGGGCGGAGGGGGCGGTGCGGGGCCCGTGCGCGGTTTCCGGCGGGCGGTGCGGCCATGGCAGCCTGTGGCTTCCGCAGGAGCATCGCTTCCCAGGTACGCACCGCTCCCCCCTGCGGCTAGCGCGGAGGAGGAGTGCGACGTGACCCAGCCGTCATCCCCATTTCACCCCGCCACCGCCGCCGGGGGCGGCACAGTGGGCGCGACCCACAAGCGCGGGATCGGCGCGCGCTGCGCTGCCCCGCCCCGCCCCTTCCCGGGGGTTGGGATTACGATTGGGATAAAGCGGGTGAGACGTGGAGACCATCCCTAGTAGTATTTAAAGCCGGATTGGATGGGGCCCTGAGCCACCTGGTTTAGTGGAAAATGCGTCTGCCCTGGGCAGGGAGCTGAAACTCCAAGGTCCTTTCCAACCTAAACCATTCTTGTTCGGTCGATAATGGCACGCGAGGGTTTAATGGGATCCTCTGTGCGGGAAAAAAAACAACCTTCGGTAGTGTTTTGCCTTTCCTTTCTTCTGAGGCTCCTTTAGCGTTTCTTGACTTTGTGTTGTGTGTTCTGTGGCGTTGTTCAGAACAGTCAGTAAGTCTTTGCTTTTTCACGTGGGTTGGAATTGTCTTTCAAATATAAATGATGCATCACCCCTGGGTATTTAAGCAGGGGGTAGTATTTTTCCTTGGATTATTTTTTTTTTTTAAGTCAATTTGTTCTTTATTTCCAATTTAGCTTTCAAAGGTTTTGGATCTGCCACCAGAAAACTTAATAAAGTCCATATCTGCAGTTCCTGTCTCCAAAAAACGGTAGTTGTTTACATTTTATTTTACAGTGTTATGTAACTTTTTATTATTTTATGTTATTATTATTGCAAGAGCTTAACAGGACTTTAGAGAAAAAGAAATATAGAAAGAAGCAGACCTTATATACCAATTTATTTTTAAGAGGATTGCTCAATCTAATAAAATCACTGTTTTTTCAAGCAAAAAAATGTAATTTTATAATATAAATATAATTTCTTAAAAGCCTGTACAAATTACAGACAGTGCTTGACTGGCAAATGCTTTAACATTAGTGATCTGAATGTGAAACTGCTTAGAACCAATGTGAAGTTATGGGACTTTTTTCAGTGTCCTGCTCAAGAGTTGTAATGATGTTAACAGGTAAATCACTTTCACTCATGAGCATGAGTTCTGTTTATTCTGAAATGGTGTTCTCATTATATCTACTTTCTGATTGTGATAGAGCAAAGGTAATATTTATTTGGCCTTCTACTGCAGCTTTCTAAAGGTAGTGAACACAGATACCTGTGACTAGTTTACACTTGGCAATTAGACTTGTCATCCAGAGTCATCTTGGATCTGCCATTTCAACGGGTTTTTTTCCTGATTTTCCTGTGTGCTTTTTTTCCAGGCATGTGGCTGATTTCCAGCTCTCCATTGCTTCTGTAATAGAAGACAGTTCTAGTGATTGCTTAGCACGAGACCTGCATCTCCAAGCTCAGAAGTTAGCTGAAAGGGTATGCTGGTGCATTCATCCTGTATTTGTGCAATAGCAAACTTACATTCTAGAGGTGTGATGGTAAAAAGTGTTCTTTCTCCAAGCATCTGTCTGGTCCAGAGAAGTCTGATGACTGCACTTGTACACAGAATCTTCACAGGGATTGGGAGAAGCAGTTTGAATTAAGGTTCTTTTGAAGTTACTGTTTTCAAATAGTTTGAGATAAGTAGTTATTTATGACATTAAGTGGTTGTCTAAAGGGTGTACCATGTTCTGTACTGTTGCCCAGCACCTGAGGAAGGAATTGAGTATGTGATGGTTTGGAAAACCAAAGACTGCAAAATCCAGACAATGTATAAATTTAGTCTGTTTGGGACAAAAAGGCCGAACTTTAGAATCTCTTGCTGTTTTTTCAGGTGTGTTAGTTTGCAAAATGGTAGTAGCCGAGGTGTTGAGACTAGCAACAGCATAAAAATACAAGCAGCATGCAAAACACAGAAGCAGCACAAACCTTGAAGGATGGAAGGAAACAGAAATCTGGAGAATTACAGAGTTAACTAGGTTGGAAAAAACCTTTGAGATCATCATATCCAACCTATTACCAACTCCACATCATCAACTAAACCATGGCACTAAGTGCCTCATCCAAATTTTTTTTAAACACTTCCAGGGATGGTGACTCCTCCACCTCCCTGGGCAGCCCATTCCAGTGGCAAGTTCACTCTTTTTGTGAAGAATTTTTTCCTGATGCCCAGCCTAAACTCCCCCTGGTGCAGCTTGAGACTGTCCTCTCGTTCTGTTACTGGTTACCTGAGAGAAGAGACTGACACCCACCTGGCTACAACCTCCTTTCAGGTGATTGTAGAGAGTGATAAAGTCTCCCCTGAGCCTTCTCTTCTCCAGACTAAATAGCCCAGTTGCTCTGCATAGGGCTTGTGTTCCAGTCCCTTCACCATCCTCACTGCCCTTCTCTAGACACGTTCAAGCATCTCGACATCTTTCCTAAATTGAGGGGCCCAGAACTGGACACAGTATTCAAAGTGTGGCCTAACCAGTGCTGAGTACAAAAGAATCACTTCCCTAGTCCTGCTGACAGCACTATTCCTGATACAGGCCAGGGTGCCATTGGCCGTCTTGGCCACCTGGGCACACTGCTGGCTCATGCTCAGCTTTCTGTCAGTCAGTACCGGCAGGCCCCTTTCGGCCTGGCCACATGCATAAAGTTGAACAAAAGTAGGAATCGGAAGGGTGATGCTGAGGTTTGAGGAATCATTTTTGATGAAAAAAAAAATTCACAATCTAAAGCTCTATTGCTGATGGCAATGCAGAGGGGTATAAACTAGGAAACTCTGAGCAAGTGTGAGAAGGAATCAGTAGGATTCTCTACAATCAGAAGTTAAAAAGGACAAAGAAACACAGTTGTTACATTATTGAGAAGTTGAACTATTTCGCATCTCATTCTTCACCGCTGAGATATTGAAGACATCCACCTCTTGGACCCATTCTTGTAAAAAGATGAGTATTCTGACTTTGATGGTACACAGATGTACAACCAAAAGTTCTGAAACAACTTAAAGATGATCTAGACCCATAAAATAATTCAGGTTGAAAAGGACCTCAGGAAGTTATGTGTTTTCCTCTCCTCACGTGCAGGTTGTTGAAGGTGTTTGGATGAGGTTGCTAAAGACTTCTGAAATGCAATCAGGTGTTGAAAGCCTCCAAACGATCTGACAACCCCCTTTGCAATCTGTCTGAATGACTGTATGTCATGGTAATAAGTTTTTTCCTTGTGTCCAGTCTGTAATTTTAAAAATAGCTGCTACTCCCGGTGTTCAGGAAGCTGCAAATTGCCTCCCTCCTTTATTGTTTGTGGCCCATTAAATGAAGCCTGGGACATTTAGCCCTACAGCTTTACGTGGAGGAGCAATTGTAACAGTAAAGAACAAGCCATCAATATAAGCCTCCAAACTGCATAAACCGTGCCAGTTAGACAAAATAAAAAACCCATAATCTCTTGGGACTGTTTTTTGTTGGGTGGCAATAGAGAAAATGCAATTACTATAATTTGTTTAAACTGGCCATGTCATCTACAAAGAAGGTAAACAGCATATAAACTGACAAAATAAGACCACATTTCAAAAACTAGCAGAGAGGAAAAAAACCACAGACAGTTATCAGGTTTTGCCACATTAAACAGTTGTTGCAAGTGCCTTAAGATTCAGCAGTATCGTCTGAGTCACTTCTGAGGAAATAGGTCATAATATTTGAAATAAAGATATTTAGGTTAGGGCAAAGAGATGGAAATTTTTCCCGTGGACTAAAATAGCCTAAATGATACATCAATCCAATACTAAATGAAGCATAATGTGCTCTGAAGTGCTGAGAATTTTCTGTTAGAAAGGTCTGAAGGGTCGTGTTTCTGTGGGCTTTTGATTTCATCTGATGGTTGTTTCATTTTTGTACTGTTAGCTCTTTGTGCAGGGGACATTGTGTTGGGGGTTTCTGTGCCTCTCTACAGCACAGTCACAGTCTATACTTTTTTTATGTAGCTTGTGAAATTACCACTGGGATTTTTGTTATCAGAGCTTGTGAAGGTTAAATAACTTCAAGGCCAGCTATCATTTCTCCTGATTAGGTCAGTGTCTATGCTGAAGACCTACCATGGAGTACAGTTTCTTCTCTGTGCTGATGAACTTCAGTAGGAATGTATAACTTGCCTCTCAAAGATACTAAGCAAGTGATGATGTGATTATGTCAGTTTTCATATGCTTTCCATCCCTCTTTTTTTTTTTTTAACAGTGTCTTGGCTATAAAAGACCTCTAGTTTAATGAGAAACTCTCAAAGCTGTCAGGTTGAGATCCAAAACTTTCAGCCCATGAAGAGACCCAGATTTGTGCCCAAATATTCCTTATGGGTTCAGAATTTTCAAAACATGCCTTATGGAAATTGTAAATTAAATTTTTAATAAACTACCCTTTAACATTTTTATTTCATACAGAATCACAGAATGTTCTGAGTTGGAAGGGACCTACAAGGACCATCGAGTCAAGCCCTTAAGTGAATGCCCCATACAGGGATTGAACCCATGGCATTGCTGTTATCAGCACCAGGCTCTGACCAGCTGAGCCAATCTCAGGGTGTATTTTGTGTCACTGGGCACTGCAGAACATTGTCAATAAATGTTTTTTTTGTGTGTGTGTTGGTTTTTTTTGTTAAGTGCTGTCAGGTACTGTGTAAGCTGTCACATGTATCTCAGCTTTTGTCTCCAAATCAAAAGAAAACACAGGCAGGAGCTGAAGTAGAACATATGTGTGACATTTCAAGCTGAGTTATATTCAGAGCTGTTAGGCATGGATGGTAAATAATAAAATTGTCCCTTTCCCAACAGGATTAATGAAAAAATCTGTTTGTGGTTGCTTCAAACCAACAAATAACATTTAACATTTACAGTGGACTAAATTAATATTTATAGTGGATTGAATTACAATTTTTCAGTTTACCTGATTTCATGTAGAGTATCTGTTTTCTTTTGTTCTTTTAGCTAGAATGTGATGCTGTAGTGAGTGAAATCAGCTCTGGTCCGGGAACAGTGAATTTTACAATAAACAGGGAATTATTAGCAAAGGTGAGTAGGTAAAAATAAATTCTTCCAGTATAAAACTCTAGAATATCTGCTGTTGTCTTAGAAAGGTATTTTCTGTGTAAAACTGTCTGTTGTAGGTTCTCTTTGAGGATCTCTGTTGCTAATTTGTTATGTAGGTCTACAATTTGGAATGAGGCTCGGGAAAGTTTATCCTTGTGAGGAAACAATGTGCCTACCTACCATCCACCTACAGACATAACTCCTCTTTTTTTTTTCTCTCTCTCTTTTGCTGCTCTAAAAGGCAGTCTTGGTTACTTGGTTACCTCTACTTTGAGTTTCTGTGGTGTACAACTCAAAAGTTAAGATCTTACATGTAAAGACTTTATTTACGTGAAATAGAAGTATTTGATTGCAGATCTATCATTACACACTTTGCTTAACAAAACAAACAAACAAACGAAAAAACACCAAAAAAAGGGAAAAAAACAGCAAAAGGAAGATGTATTCCTCAAGATCCTGACTGAAGGTATATACCTAATCCTTGTGACAGAGCTGATGGATATTAGGGTTGGCTGATGAAAGGACACATAGTTCTTGATAAATGGCTTAAAGTCTGGGATAAGATAAGGGCGCTTCCAAAGACATTCTTCATGTCCTGGAAGAGGAAGCGAATTTTCTACTGGACATAAGGGTTGTTACTGGGTGGTCTTTATAACCAATGGTACAGGGAATTCATTATTTGTTTTTCATCAAAGTTAAACCACCTGGGTCTGACAGGGAATAGATGCATGGGAATATAGCTCAGAATTGCTAAAACAAAAATGTTTTAGACCAGTAATGAAAGGAAGATATCACTCAGTTTGTAAGAGTAGTATCATAGTTGTACTCTGGATTATTTTGCAAGATCTTCATAAAGATGTCTGGATGGCTGGTACTGTTAGACTGGGGACTGAATGAAAATTTTGCTAAACCAATTCAACTAACTTGTTCAACTAATACAACTACTGTTGTGTTATTGTTCATGGCCTTAATCTATATTAGCAGTTTTTGTGGAAAATGATATTGTGGTCTGAGAAAAATAACCATGTGTGAATTAGGAGAACGAAAGCGGGTCTTACCTAATACTGGTGAAGTTCTTTTCCCATCAGGACTTTCACTGAATCACTTAAGCTTGCAGTTCTCTTTTTCTAGGTGGTGAGATCCTTTCTTGTTATGAATTGCATAGACATACCAATTAATCAGTTTCTTTATCCTTTTAATTTTTCATTAGTTTTTTATAATCAATCCATCTTGATAAGAACATCACACTGAAAGAGTAGTTTCAGTGGTAAATTTTATTTATAGATAGGGTTTCATGAGGTGCTTTATTTGTAGGGATCCTGGTCAGTTTAATGATTCAAGCAAAATTGTGTCTGGCCTAGTAGAGTTTTGCTGGAAAAAATATGTGAAATTAGGACGTGTAATTTTGCATTATGTCACTGAGGAGAGAGAAAGAGAAAAAAACTAGCTGTAACTATTGCTGGTAAACAGAATAGATCTATAGATAAATTTTGTTTTATGTGTCTAGTTTGCTTTCTTAGGTGTCATAATAAGAACCAAATTACATTTTTTTTCCTACAGATGCCTTTCCTTTTTTTTAATTATTTGGTAGCTGTTTCAGAAAAATTTTAAAGTGATTTTTTGAGGGGTAAGAGGTGGGGAAATAAAGTTCCCACTGAATGAAGTGAGATTTTCACTTCAGTTCACTTTCTTAAAGGCTTTTGTTATCTTCAGGAAGCTTGTCCAATACATACAGCTTTATATATTAGGTTTGTAATGTATTGGCCTGTGTGACAAACTGAATTATGTAGGGTTTGTACATGGACTGGCTTTGCTCTATGAGCACATTTCTGATAATATAGTCAGCATGGGTTTCCTCTTCCCACAAACTGTGTTGGGGAAATATTTTAAGGCATTTTACACAGGTCCCATTTTCAAAGCAGACAAGTTTTTGTACAGGCCATTCATAGTGGCCTTACAGACTTGCAGGTGGGGGAAAGGATGAATGGGTGTTTGGACACATGAGGATTGAGTAGTTGGCTTTCTGTGGCACTAAAGGAGTACAAAGTAGAAAGTTTTTACAAAATTTAGCCATAATTTTCACCAAAACTCTGCCTACAATTTCTGTAACTTTTTTAATTGTTCAGATATGGCTTTCAAAAGATAATGTAATTTTCTTGTGCTTGTTTGCTTGGCAGACCATCCATCTAAATGTTAATGTGAATAAAGGATGTGGGATCAGTGACTTGTGTGGCTGGTAAACAGTTTTCCTAGTGATGCTTTCTGTTGTTTAAACTTTTTTTGTATTTTTTTTTAATCTTCCTTGTACTTTAGACTGTGTTGCAGCAGGTCTTCAAAGATGGCTCAGAGTATGGAGTAAAAAGTGAACTTTTCTCTGCAGTGCCTAGACAAAAGGCAGTGATTGAGTTTAGGTAAGCACATGTGAGGAGTCCTCTGAGAGAAATGCATTGTCTTCTGATTGATATTTATTGGTTGATATTCACTGCTGTAATATATGATGTGTGTGATGTTAAACCATATTTTTACAGTATTCAACTGTGTTTGATACTTGTAATATTTATTTGCCAAGTAGACTGGAATTGAAGCTTTTTCCCAGAATATGTTTTTGGCATTTAAGGTTTTCATGCCTCACACTGCCCTCCACTAAGAATAATCTCCTAATAGCTTTTGGTTTTTAAGTAGGCTTCTTTTATTTGTTATCAAGAACCATGACTTGAATTTCCAGCCACTGATCCATTTCTTCTGTCATCTTAATACCTTCCTTCTGGCTTGTTAAAGTAACTAGGCATTTGTCTTACTAAATCTTCTCAATTGCTGGCCCCAAAATCTCTGTCCAGTGCAATTTTGTTTACAGTCATTTGCTTGTGGAATGAAAAGTGGCTGCCTCAGATAAATATTTTTGTTCAGTTATACTCCCTCTGCAGGTTTCCATAGTCATGGAAAATAAGCCCCTGGCTTTAATTTGGAGGGTGAATTTTCATAGCTGAAATTTTATTATCAGGGCAAACAGTNTGGTTTTTTGGGTTTTTTTTGAGGAGGGTATGTTGGAAAAGATGTGGTTTTAGTTACTGAATCTTGTATACAAGGTACCCTGTCCTGGCGTCAGATTTGTCTCTAATAAAGGCATGAAGAGAATGATCCATATGTCCAGAGCAT
Source organism: Neodrepanis coruscans (assembly GCA_013400695.1). NCBI lineage: Eukaryota > Metazoa > Chordata > Aves > Passeriformes > Philepittidae > Neodrepanis > Neodrepanis coruscans. The sequence goes on along the minus strand of VYZS01086641.1, from coordinate 4,964 downwards.
GTAAATAGTGGGAAGATACTTTCA
>VYZS01086635.1:34300-64258 GCA_013400695.1 Neodrepanis coruscans | reverse complement strand
TGTTATAGATCACTCAACCAGGATGAAGAGATGGATGTATTATTCTATAAGCATCTGGAGAATGTCTCAAGATGGCCAGCCCTTGTCCTTGTAGGAGATTTTAACCTGCCAGATATCTGCTGGGAACTCAACACAGCAGAGAGGAGACAGTCTAGAAGGTTCTTAGAGTGCATGGAGGACAGCTTCTTGTCACAGCTGGTGTGTGNAGGTTCTTAGAGTGCATGGAGGACAGCTTCTTGTCACAGCTGGTGTGTGAACCTACCAGAGGTGAGGCTTTGCTGGACCTGCTGTTCACAAATAGAGGGAAGGGCTGGTGGGAGATGTGGTGGTTGGAGGCCGTCTGGGATGCAATGACCATGAAATAATGGAGTTTTCAACATACAGTGAAACAAAGAAAGGCATCAAAAAAACTTCTACACGGGACTTCCAGAGAGCAGACTTCAGTTTATTCAAGGAATTTATTCAGAGAGTACCTTGGGAAACAGCCCTTAAAAACAAAGGGGTCCAGTAAGAATGGACATACTTCAAGAAAGAAATCTGGAAGGCGCAGAAGCAGGCCTGGTGTGCCGAAAGATGAGCCAGCGGGGAACATGACTAGTGTGGATGAGCAAGGAGCTTTTGAAGGAACTAGGGGAAAAAAAGAGGATGTATCACCTTTGGAAAGAGGGGGAGGTAACTCAGGAAATGTTTAAGGATGTTGTTAGGTCATGTAGGAGAAAAATTAGAGAGGCAAAAGCCCCATTAGAACTTAAACTGGTTACTTCTGTGAAGGAAAATAAAAAAAATAATTTTATATATATATTAATGGCAAAAAGAGAGGCAAGGACAACCTCCACTGTTTATTGAACATGGAGCGGAATATAGTAACTAAAGATGAGGAAAAGGCAGAGGTGCTTAACACCTTCTTTGACTCAATTTTCAATAGTAAGACAGGTTGACAGGTTGACTTCAGGACAACTGTCCTTGTGAGCTTGTAGATGGGGTCACGGACCAGTATAGCCCCCCTGTAACCCAGGAAGAAGCAGTTAGAGACCTGCTGAGCCCCTTGGATCCTCACAAGTCTATGAGTCCAGATGGGATGCATCCTAGGGTGATAAGAGAGCTGGCAGATGAGCTTGCCATGCCCCTCTCCATCATTTGTCAACAGTTCTGTCTCACTAGAGAGGTCCCAGATGACTGGAAGTTAGCCAATGTGACACCCACCCACAAGAAGGGCCGGAAGGAGGATCCAGGAAATTACAGGCCTGTCAGCCTGATCTCAGTGCCAGGCAAGGTTATGGAACTGTCACCTAAAAGTGAGATAAGATCATCTTAATTGCAATCACACCACACCTACAGGATGGCCAAGGAATCAGTCCCAGCCACCATGGATTGAGGGGTAGATGCAGCATGACCATCCTGATTTCCTTTTATGAGCAGGTGACCCTCCTGGTGGATGTGGGGAAGGCTGTGGATGTAGTCTACCTGGACTTCAGCAAAGCCTTTGACACCATCTCCCGTAGTAAACTTCTGGAAAGGTGGCAGCCCATGGATTAGACAGGTGCAATCTGGACTGGGTTAGGAACTGGCTGGATGCCTGGGACCGGAGAGTGGTGGTGAATGGTGCCACAAGCAATTGGCAGCCAGTCCCTAGCAATATCCCCCAGGGATCAGTGTTGGGCCCAGTCCTGTTTAATATCTTTATTGATAATCTGAATGAGGGGATTGAGTCCACCATTAGTAAGTTTGCAGAAGACACCAATTTGGGAGCAAGTGTCAATCTGTTAGAGGGTAGGAGGGCTCTGCAGAGTGACCTGGACAGGCTGGATAAATGGGCAGAATCCAACAGCATGAGATTTAACAAGTCCAAGTGCCAAGTTCTGCACGTTGGCCACAACAACACCCTGCAGCACTATATGAGAAGACAGAGTCTTAAGCTGCACCAGAAGAAGTTTAGGATGGATGTTAGGAAAAAATTCTTCACAGAAAGAGTGATTTGCTGTTGGAATGGGCTGCCCAGGATGATGCCTGAAATCAGAAAGAGGAAAAAACTTCCAAAGTTAATATAAGGAAAAGTGTAGTTCTTTAGAGGAAGTTTCCAGATTCCAGGATGCACACCCTGGCTCCCTTATCACCCCACATCTATAATATTCATCAATCCATCCACCTCCTGTGTCAACCAACTAGCATTCCGTCTGACCTCTGCCAACCCCCTGGAGCCTTCTACAGTTTCTTTGGACCCTCTATTTTGTCTTGCTACCTTGTTTATCTTGAAAGGAACGTTAAACATAACTTCACAATTCATGAGAAAAGGCCTAAGAAGACAACTTTATGAGTGAACTATAGCCAAGCTAAAATCACAGAAATGTGAGGAAAAACCTCAAGGCATCAAGGGAGGTGGTGGAATCACCATCCCTGGAAGTGTTTTTAAAAAAGACTGGATGTGGCTCTTAGTGTCATGGTTTAATTGATGAGATGATGTTAGGTAATAAGTTGGACTTGATGATCTCAAAGGTTATTTCCAACCTATTTATTTCTGTGATTCTGTAAAAGGGGAAGGATTAAAATCAGATGTTAGGAAGAAATTCTTTACTGTGATAGTGGGAAGCACTGGAACAGGCTGCCCAGAGAAGTTGTGGGTGCAGCATCCCTGCAAGTGTTCAAGGCCATGTTGGATGGGGCTTTGATCTACGTGGCTTGTAGAAGGTATCCCTGTCTGCGGCAGGGGGGTCTGGAACTAGGTCCCTTCCAGCCTACATCATTCTAAGACTCTATGATTATCTGTCCAGAAAAGAATAGAAATGTATTTTCTCCATTTTGACTGGCCAGCTTGGTAGAGATTAAGTCATTACTCTTACCTGCAGCTGACACTGTCAGGGAAAGAGGCATTTTTTTAAGGACGAAGAAGTGGCTTTTCAGCATCTTGATGAAAACAGTCAGTCTGTAACAAGTTGGGCTGATCCCCCTTTGGAGTAATTGGAGGCTGGAGGCGATCCAGTCTACTGGGATCACTCTTGCAACACTGAAAACTTACCCTTTAAGGCAAGACATTCTGCTTCATTGTTCAAGCAGGATGCATTGACACAAAATGCAGTGCACTGCAGAGCATTGTAGGAAATGATAGGATACAGCAAATTTGCTGGAAACCTGATTTCAGAAATTCAGACAGTGACTCCTTGTACTTGTCTTATAGAGAAAGCCTTATGCGAGGTGTACAAGCAGAACACTAAATCTTTTTTGTCAATCTGCTTGAGAGTAGGAAGGCTCTGCAGAGTGACCTGGACAGGCTGGATAGATGGGCAGAATCCAGCAGTCTGAGGTTCAACAAGATAAAGTGTCGGGTCCTGCACTTTGGCCACAACAACCCCCTGCAGCACTACAGGCTGGGGACTGGAGAGTGGCTGGAGAGCAGCCAAGCAGAAAGGGACCTGGGGGTACAGATAGACAGGAAACTGAACATGAGCCAGCAGTGTGCCCAGCTGGCCAAGAAGGCAAATGGCATCCTGGCCTGTTTCAAGAATAGTGTGGCCAACAGAACAAGGGATGTGACTCTTCCCCTGTACTCAGCACTGATTAGGCCACACCTCGAGTTCTGGGCCCCTCAATTTAGGAAGGATATTGAGGTGCTCAAATGTGTCCAGGGCAACAAGGCTGGTGAGGGGTCTGGAACACAAGCCCTATGAAGTGCTGGTGAGGGAGCTGGGGTTGTTTAGCCTGGAGAAGAGGAGGCTCAAGGAGACCTTATCGCTTTTTACAAACACCCAAAAGGAGATTGTAGCCAGGTAGGGGTTGGTCTCTTCTCCGAGGCAACCAGCAGTAGGACAAGAGGGCACAGTCTTAAGTTGCACCAGGGGAGGTGTAGCATAGGCATTAGGAAGAAGTTCTTTACCCAGAGACTGATTGGACATTTGAATAGGCTGCCCAGGGGGGTGGTGGAGTCACTGTCCCTGGAGATATTTAAGATGTATGTGGCACTTAGTGCCATGGTGTAGTATACAAGATGGTGTTTAGTCAAAGGCTGGATTCAATCATCTCAGAGGTCTTTTCCTGTCAGAGAATGGTTTCACAGCCATGGACATGATTTTCTGAAATAAGTGTACAAGCAGGCGCCTGGTTAGCATAACTAGGCCTTATTTCATGTTAAGTATAAAACTGCAAAGTCATGGCCTGTCAGCAAAGAAGCAAAGAAGCACAAACAGGCGGTCCTTGAGTGCTAAACTTAGTAGAATAACAAGTTGTGTGAAGATAAGAAAGGTATGCTTGACCTTGCAGCTGTAAGTAGGAGTAATCTTAGACCATTAACGAGTAGAATGAGCTTTGTATGCATATTCATGTAGTTGATTACATATTCATGTAGTTGGGTTGTAAAAGTGTGTGATGAATAAACAGAAGCTGTTTATCAACCATATTGGCTGGTGAAGTTTCCCCTCGCCGCTCGCATTTTCCAACCTAGTTGATTCTGTTATTCTCTAAATGCATCAGAATTGTTTCAGCATTACCTGGTCTTTTAATAATTTCTAACTGAAAAAATACATACACATTGTAGGAAAAATTACACAAAACCCCCAAATATCTTAAGACCCTTGAGCAGGGCTTCAGATGTAATATTACCACACTAATGTATGTTAGTTCTTTGTTAATTTAAAACACCCTATAAGAAATTATGAGCTTGGTTTACTTGGAGGAATCTTTATAGAAATTTATAGTTTACAAAATTATCGTCTTAACCAGCTTATTTTTAGTGCTTCAGATTTAGAACTGTTGGACCTAAATTATGATGACTGAAATGCATAAAAAATATTTGAGCTTACAAAGTAAGTGATCTCTATTAAAATAGAGATTTCATACATCTTATTATATTTTACTTTATTTACTTTAAATTAAGATAAACAAAAATATATCATTGTCTGAAATGTCCTTTTTATCCACGATTAAATATTCCACAATCATACTTCTACTGGTAATTTTTTCCATCTATTTCTGTAATTGTATTAAAACCATCTAATCAAATTACACATAGAACTACAACAGAAGGTCTTTATCAGTTGTGAGAAGTGCTACTATGTAACTGATGGTTAATTGTGGAATAGCATTGCCATTTAGCAGTTTAAAATCTATGACAAGATTTTGAAGTCCCACATGGCCACAGAAGAGGTTCATTCAAGTGAATTCAAAAAGCAGACCTGAGATCAGCTCTAAAACAATCTGAAATCAGACCAGATATAGTTAATAAAAATGGCAACTCTCACTGGCTGGGAAAAGGAGGTAGAAGCAAGTATTAGGATTGATAAAGAAGACTAAATCTGGGGGAGGCAGAGCAATGGGAGAGCTTGCCTTAGCCATCTATTGATTTTCTTATGTACCAAGTAGCACAGAGGAGAAAGGATATGGAATTGAGCCTGAGAGAATGGTCGTGTTCATGCGGCAGTAATTAGAGTTGAATTATCAGGCTGCAGAGAGGGGAATACCTGTGGATAAAAGTCCCAGGCTTATAGAAATTATTATTTGTGGGGCCAGTGAAGAGCAGTCTAGCTCCTGAATGGCCCATTAAGCTTTGAGCTCTGAAGAAAATTGGTAGAGAGGCTTACAGATAGAGACAGAGTCTCATCAGGTTGAGGTGAGCATAGAGCATGAAATCCACTTACACCATTGCTAATGGAGAGCTCTTTCAGACAAGCTAATCTTTATCTTTCTGAGCAGCAGGGGGTGACAGTATTTTAAGACCTTATTGTCTGTCCTATTTAATTTTTCTTCATTTAAACAATGGAGGAGACTAGTTTCTTATAAGCAGATGGATTGCAAAATGTTCCTGCTGGGAGCATATCATTCCTGCTTTTCAGGTATAGGGAGACAAGTGAGACAAGCTGAGAATGACTAATTTGAGAAAGACTTAAAAGAAAGCTTGCACTGCAATTTGGCTTTTAATATCCTAAATTTTTTTAATATCCTAATTTACTCACTTCTTTGGGGAAAAAAACAAAAAAACCCATCTGACCAATATTATTCTTATCCTTATGCTAAACTTGAATGAGATCTAAAATGTTAACTAAGGAAAAAATTCAATCCAAGCTTTTGCTTGGATTTAATTAAGAAAGAACCTTGCACGGACTTCAATGATTGCTGTAACATCTCCAAGCATTGCCTTGGCAAATAAATACAAAAATTCCTATTGACGTTCTGCAGCTGATTCAATTAAGTGAATAAATTTGAATGATGAAAAAGTTTGTTACTCTTAAAGCCGTGTGAGATTTTTTTTTGGCTATGACTATTTCAATGTTCCTTTCAACCCATCAATGCTGTTGAACTTTATCGTTGTCATTAAGAATCAAATAATAGATTTCTACAACATCTGAGACAGAGGTTGTTCAGATGTATATATCATGTCTGCATATCTTGATCGCTAGTATCATACTTGTTCTAAAGTATGCATACAGAAACTGCCATACGACCATGAGAAAGCAGTTGGAACAAAGATGAAGAAGTCAGAGGAAAGAATATTAATCAGTCCAAAAGCGACAGAGGCTGTCTTTATCCTCTACATTATAGGAAGAGTAAAATGCAAGAAAAAGTATTTTGTCCTTCTTCTGATTAATCTTGAAATATTAACAGTGGTTTTCTGTCTCTTCTATAACGAACCTGTGTAGTACTACGTGGTGGGTTGACCCTGACTGGATGCTAAGTGCCCAGCGAACCTGCTGTATCACTCCCCTCCTTCTGTGAATATGTGGATTTGGCCTCTTAAGGAAACACCATCAAAGATATTAGCAAAAATGAGGATGTAATATGAGTTTGTAAAAATGTAACTTTTAACATAATTTGATGACAAGGTACACTCTATTTCTTGCTACATAGATGAAGTACACATAGGAATATCAGATTAGAATCAAATGTTTTGGTTTAACTAGTTTAACCAGTTTTAACTAGTTAAATCAATTAAAGCTCCATCAACATTTCGATAGATTCATGTTGTCAAATTGAATTGATGCCGGGGTTTTCGGCATTCACGCGGGGTCCAGGAATGCAGGGACACCAGTATGACGCAAAGTCAAATCTTCTTTATTATCTATATCTTATGCACATGCATGCAGTACAGTACTTCTACTTTCAGCTACATTACAAGCTACCAGTTCCACACACATCTACCAACTAACTGATCGGTTTCACAGCAAAGTGCATAATTGTTTACAGATTATGTCACCCTTTAATTGGCTATAGCTGTAAAGCTGGCCAATACTAAGACCTCATTGCTATAGTAACCTCTAGTGCTATTTTTACCAGCAAAACCTGTTTACTTTAAGTTTCAACGTTCTTTCTCATATCCTTGTGCTCAGGCCCTTATCTACAGTCCAGCTTTGAGATATGCCTGCTGGATACACTCTGTGTCTGTCTCACGGCCTTCTCTCATGGTATCCAACAAATTGATATTACCTTAGGGAGGTAAGAAACAGAAACCAAGAATGTGGAATCATTCAATCAGGTGAGGCCTCTCAACCTTCAGGAGTTCCCTTGGGCAGCATCCAGACTCAAGGGGAGAGTCCCTGACTGCAGCCCTGCTGCTCTGAGGAGAAATGACATAACTGAACCCCCTGGCAGGGCTCCATTCATGCTAGAGTCAAATCAGATCTGTGGCCGGATGTGGTCACATTAGTCCTCATTGACTGAGGAATCTGACCTGCCCCACAAGAGCCACTGTGCAGACAAGATGGATGTCGGCCTGCACAGGGAGACTGGCACCACATACCTGAAGCTGGCCATGACATGACTGAGGTCAGTCACAGGTCACCTGCTGGAGAGGCTGCTGGTGCAAATGCACCTGCCACGCCATGATCTTCACCACAGGCTGCAGAGGAATCTCTGCTCCAGCAATTTAAGCACCTCCTCCTCCTCCCTCTTCACTGACCTTGGCATCTCTAGAGTTGTTTGTTTCACATATTCTCACATTTTTCTTCAACTGCAGTTCTCATTGCACAGGTTTTTTTTCCTCTTCTTAAATAGGTTATCCCAGGGGTGTCAGTGACTGTCTTGGTTTTGGCCAGCTACAGCTTCATCTCAGAGCTGGCTGGTGTTGGCTCTGACAACATAAAGGAAACTTCTGGCAGCTGCTCACAGAAGCCACCTCCAAAGCCACTCCAGTACCAAAACCTTGTGACACAAACTCAATACATAGGTGAAGCTATGATNGTAAAGCTGGCCAATACTAAGACCTCATTGCTATAGTAACCTCTAGTGCTATTTTTACCAGCAAAACCTGTTTACTTTAAGTTTCAACGTTCTTTCTCATATCCTTGTGCTCAGGCCCTTATCTACAGTCCAGCTTTGAGATATGCCTGCTGGATACACTCTGTGTCTGTCTCACGGCCTTCTCTCATGGTATCCAACAAATTGATATTACCTTAGGGAGGTAAGAAACAGAAACCAAGAATGTGGAATCATTCAATCAGGTGAGGCCTCTCAACCTTCAGGAGTTCCCTTGGGCAGCATCCAGACTCAAGGGGAGAGTCCCTGACTGCAGCCNTGAAAAAGTTTGTTACTCTTAAAGCCGTGTGAGATTTTTTTTTGGCTATGACTATTTCAATGTTCCTTTCAACCCATCAATGCTGTTGAACTTTATCGTTGTCATTAAGAATCAAATAATAGATTTCTACAACATCTGAGACAGAGGTTGTTCAGATGTATATATCATGTCTGCATATCTTGATCGCTAGTATCATACTTGTTCTAAAGTATGCATACAGAAACTGCCATACGACCATGAGAAAGCAGTTGGAACAAAGATGAAGAAGTCAGAGGAAAGAATATTAATCAGTCCAAAAGCGACAGAGGCTGTCTTTATCCTCTACATTATAGGAAGAGTAAAATGCAAGAAAAAGTATTTTGTCCTTCTTCTGATTAATCTTGAAATATTAACAGTGGTTTTCTGTCTCTTCTATAACGAACCTGTGTAGTACTACGTGGTGGGTTGACCCTGACTGGATGCTAAGTGCCCAGCGAACCTGCTGTATCACTCCCCTCCTTCTGTGAATATGTGGATTTGGCCTCTTAAGGAAACACCATCAAAGATATTAGCAAAAATGAGGATGTAATATGAGTTTGTAAAAATGTAACTTTTAACATAATTTGATGACAAGGTACACTCTATTTCTTGCTACATAGATGAAGTACACATAGGAATATCAGATTAGAATCAAATGTTTTGGTTTAACTAGTTTAACCAGTTTTAACTAGTTAAATCAATTAAAGCTCCATCAACATTTCGATAGATTCATGTTGTCAAATTGAATTGATGCCGGGGTTTTCGGCATTCACGCGGGGTCCAGGAATGCAGGGACACCAGTATGACGCAAAGTCAAATCTTCTTTATTATCTATATCTTATGCACATGCATGCAGTACAGTACTTCTACTTTCAGCTACATTACAAGCTACCAGTTCCACACACATCTACCAACTAACTGATCGGTTTCACAGCAAAGTGCATAATTGTTTACAGATTATGTCACCCTTTAATTGGCTATAGCTGTAAAGCTGGCCAATACTAAGACCTCATTGCTATAGTAACCTCTAGTGCTATTTTTACCAGCAAAACCTGTTTACTTTAAGTTTCAACGTTCTTTCTCATATCCTTGTGCTCAGGCCCTTATCTACAGTCCAGCTTTGAGATATGCCTGCTGGATACACTCTGTGTCTGTCTCACGGCCTTCTCTCATGGTATCCAACAAATTGATATTACCTTAGGGAGGTAAGAAACAGAAACCAAGAATGTGGAATCATTCAATCAGGTGAGGCCTCTCAACCTTCAGGAGTTCCCTTGGGCAGCATCCAGACTCAAGGGGAGAGTCCCTGACTGCAGCCCTGCTGCTCTGAGGAGAAATGACATAACTGAACCCCCTGGCAGGGCTCCATTCATGCTAGAGTCAAATCAGATCTGTGGCCGGATGTGGTCACATTAGTCCTCATTGACTGAGGAATCTGACCTGCCCCACAAGAGCCACTGTGCAGACAAGATGGATGTCGGCCTGCACAGGGAGACTGGCACCACATACCTGAAGCTGGCCATGACATGACTGAGGTCAGTCACAGGTCACCTGCTGGAGAGGCTGCTGGTGCAAATGCACCTGCCACGCCATGATCTTCACCACAGGCTNTGTAAAAGTGTGTGATGAATAAACAGAAGCTGTTTATCAACCATATTGGCTGGTGAAGTTTCCCCTCGCCGCTCGCATTTTCCAACCTAGTTGATTCTGTTATTCTCTAAATGCATCAGAATTGTTTCAGCATTACCTGGTCTTTTAATAATTTCTAACTGAAAAAATACATACACATTGTAGGAAAAATTACACAAAACCCCCAAATATCTTAAGACCCTTGAGCAGGGCTTCAGATGTAATATTACCACACTAATGTATGTTAGTTCTTTGTTAATTTAAAACACCCTATAAGAAATTATGAGCTTGGTTTACTTGGAGGAATCTTTATAGAAATTTATAGTTTACAAAATTATCGTCTTAACCAGCTTATTTTTAGTGCTTCAGATTTAGAACTGTTGGACCTAAATTATGATGACTGAAATGCATAAAAAATATTTGAGCTTACAAAGTAAGTGATCTCTATTAAAATAGAGATTTCATACATCTTATTATATTTTACTTTATTTACTTTAAATTAAGATAAACAAAAATATATCATTGTCTGAAATGTCCTTTTTATCCACGATTAAATATTCCACAATCATACTTCTACTGGTAATTTTTTCCATCTATTTCTGTAATTGTATTAAAACCATCTAATCAAATTACACATAGAACTACAACAGAAGGTCTTTATCAGTTGTGAGAAGTGCTACTATGTAACTGATGGTTAATTGTGGAATAGCATTGCCATTTAGCAGTTTAAAATCTATGACAAGATTTTGAAGTCCCACATGGCCACAGAAGAGGTTCATTCAAGTGAATTCAAAAAGCAGACCTGAGATCAGCTCTAAAACAATCTGAAATCAGACCAGATATAGTTAATAAAAATGGCAACTCTCACTGGCTGGGAAAAGGAGGTAGAAGCAAGTATTAGGATTGATAAAGAAGACTAAATCTGGGGGAGGCAGAGCAATGGGAGAGCTTGCCTTAGCCATCTATTGATTTTCTTATGTACCAAGTAGCACAGAGGAGAAAGGATATGGAATTGAGCCTGAGAGAATGGTCGTGTTCATGCGGCAGTAATTAGAGTTGAATTATCAGGCTGCAGAGAGGGGAATACCTGTGGATAAAAGTCCCAGGCTTATAGAAATTATTATTTGTGGGGCCAGTGAAGAGCAGTCTAGCTCCTGAATGGCCCATTAAGCTTTGAGCTCTGAAGAAAATTGGTAGAGAGGCTTACAGATAGAGACAGAGTCTCATCAGGTTGAGGTGAGCATAGAGCATGAAATCCACTTACACCATTGCTAATGGAGAGCTCTTTCAGACAAGCTAATCTTTATCTTTCTGAGCAGCAGGGGGTGACAGTATTTTAAGACCTTATTGTCTGTCCTATTTAATTTTTCTTCATTTAAACAATGGAGGAGACTAGTTTCTTATAAGCAGATGGATTGCAAAATGTTCCTGCTGGGAGCATATCATTCCTGCTTTTCAGGTATAGGGAGACAAGTGAGACAAGCTGAGAATGACTAATTTGAGAAAGACTTAAAAGAAAGCTTGCACTGCAATTTGGCTTTTAATATCCTAAATTTTTTTAATATCCTAATTTACTCACTTCTTTGGGGAAAAAAACAAAAAAACCCATCTGACCAATATTATTCTTATCCTTATGCTAAACTTGAATGAGATCTAAAATGTTAACTAAGGAAAAAATTCAATCCAAGCTTTTGCTTGGATTTAATTAAGAAAGAACCTTGCACGGACTTCAATGATTGCTGTAACATCTCCAAGCATTGCCTTGGCAAATAAATACAAAAATTCCTATTGACGTTCTGCAGCTGATTCAATTAAGTGAATAAATTTGAATGATGAAAAAGTTTGTTACTCTTAAAGCCGTGTGAGATTTTTTTTTGGCTATGACTATTTCAATGTTCCTTTCAACCCATCAATGCTGTTGAACTTTATCGTTGTCATTAAGAATCAAATAATAGATTTCTACAACATCTGAGACAGAGGTTGTTCAGATGTATATATCATGTCTGCATATCTTGATCGCTAGTATCATACTTGTTCTAAAGTATGCATACAGAAACTGCCATACGACCATGAGAAAGCAGTTGGAACAAAGATGAAGAAGTCAGAGGAAAGAATATTAATCAGTCCAAAAGCGACAGAGGCTGTCTTTATCCTCTACATTATAGGAAGAGTAAAATGCAAGAAAAAGTATTTTGTCCTTCTTCTGATTAATCTTGAAATATTAACAGTGGTTTTCTGTCTCTTCTATAACGAACCTGTGTAGTACTACGTGGTGGGTTGACCCTGACTGGATGCTAAGTGCCCAGCGAACCTGCTGTATCACTCCCCTCCTTCTGTGAATATGTGGATTTGGCCTCTTAAGGAAACACCATCAAAGATATTAGCAAAAATGAGGATGTAATATGAGTTTGTAAAAATGTAACTTTTAACATAATTTGATGACAAGGTACACTCTATTTCTTGCTACATAGATGAAGTACACATAGGAATATCAGATTAGAATCAAATGTTTTGGTTTAACTAGTTTAACCAGTTTTAACTAGTTAAATCAATTAAAGCTCCATCAACATTTCGATAGATTCATGTTGTCAAATTGAATTGATGCCGGGGTTTTCGGCATTCACGCGGGGTCCAGGAATGCAGGGACACCAGTATGACGCAAAGTCAAATCTTCTTTATTATCTATATCTTATGCACATGCATGCAGTACAGTACTTCTACTTTCAGCTACATTACAAGCTACCAGTTCCACACACATCTACCAACTAACTGATCGGTTTCACAGCAAAGTGCATAATTGTTTACAGATTATGTCACCCTTTAATTGGCTATAGCTGTAAAGCTGGCCAATACTAAGACCTCATTGCTATAGTAACCTCTAGTGCTATTTTTACCAGCAAAACCTGTTTACTTTAAGTTTCAACGTTCTTTCTCATATCCTTGTGCTCAGGCCCTTATCTACAGTCCAGCTTTGAGATATGCCTGCTGGATACACTCTGTGTCTGTCTCACGGCCTTCTCTCATGGTATCCAACAAATTGATATTACCTTAGGGAGGTAAGAAACAGAAACCAAGAATGTGGAATCATTCAATCAGGTGAGGCCTCTCAACCTTCAGGAGTTCCCTTGGGCAGCATCCAGACTCAAGGGGAGAGTCCCTGACTGCAGCCCTGCTGCTCTGAGGAGAAATGACATAACTGAACCCCCTGGCAGGGCTCCATTCATGCTAGAGTCAAATCAGATCTGTGGCCGGATGTGGTCACATTAGTCCTCATTGACTGAGGAATCTGACCTGCCCCACAAGAGCCACTGTGCAGACAAGATGGATGTCGGCCTGCACAGGGAGACTGGCACCACATACCTGAAGCTGGCCATGACATGACTGAGGTCAGTCACAGGTCACCTGCTGGAGAGGCTGCTGGTGCAAATGCACCTGCCACGCCATGATCTTCACCACAGGCTGCAGAGGAATCTCTGCTCCAGCAATTTAAGCACCTCCTCCTCCTCCCTCTTCACTGACCTTGGCATCTCTAGAGTTGTTTGTTTCACATATTCTCACATTTTTCTTCAACTGCAGTTCTCATTGCACAGGTTTTTTTTCCTCTTCTTAAATAGGTTATCCCAGGGGTGTCAGTGACTGTCTTGGTTTTGGCCAGCTACAGCTTCATCTCAGAGCTGGCTGGTGTTGGCTCTGACAACATAAAGGAAACTTCTGGCAGCTGCTCACAGAAGCCACCTCCAAAGCCACTCCAGTACCAAAACCTTGTGACACAAACTCAATACATAGGTGAAGCTATGATGAAGGTGCTGTTATTATGGTTTATATGTAACACATTTTGAAGATACAGGACTCTTCCTGTTTGCTTGAACATAACACTGGAAGACAGCTTCTTTTTTTTTTTTTGGCTCAGAATATTATTAGGCAATTTATTATGCTTCCTGTTGGGGTTTAGTTGCAACCAGCAGTCAACTAATTCTATCTCAGCCCAAATCAGCACATTCTGTCTTGTAAAAACATGCTATTTTCTGAGCTTAAAACTGAATTGAGTTCCTAAAACTGACCTTATTGAACTGCAGAAAAAAACACTATAAAATTATAAATTACTTTCTTCAAATAGGGGTATACTTAAGAAACATTTAACATATGATATAGAAATCAAAGTGGATTTGAAAACTCTTTTAACATTCCTAGGAGAATGGCTGTATCCTGCCAGTGCATTTTACTGCCTGAAAACTACCTTCCTTTTTGGTTTTAGATTTTGCTATTGTGATATCACACAATTTTAAATTTTGCATTCCTATGTTTCATTCACAGTCATTGTTGCAGTGGACCTTAAAAGTAGTAGTTTTTCTTAATATTGATAGCCTATATTTCATACTGATTTAAAACAATAACAATAACATTTTGCTGCCAACATATGGTGGGTTGATCTTGGCTGCATACAAAGTGCCCACCAAGATGTTCTGTAACTCTCCTTCTCATCAGGACAGAGAGAAAATAAGATGGAAAAAAATCTATAGGTCAAGATAAAGGCAGTTTAATAAAGCAAAAGCAAAGGGCACAGATAGATGGAAAGGAAAATAGAAGATTTACTCTTTACCTCCTATCTGGAGGTAATGTCTGGTACGGGCTTCTGTACATGTAGTGACTGCTTCAGAAAATACACGTCATAATAATGAATGACCCACATACCCCTACACACACCTCCTCATGCTCTCTTTTCACTTAGCTTTTATGTCTAAGAAACTGTTATATGGTATGGAATATTCCACTGGTCAGTTTGGGTCATCTGTCCTGAGCATGTCCCTATGGCCCCTGCCAAAATTTTGCCCAACCTCAAGTCTACTTCTGCGTGTGAGAGAAATGTTGGAAACACAGCACAGCAGAAACTAAAATATTGGTGTGTCATCTACACCTTTCTATCTCTCAATACATTGCACAGCAATGTGAGGCCTGATATGGGGAAAATTGATTCCATCTCAGCCAGACCCAATACACAATATTAAAGACAACTCTGATCATAAAACAGAGCTGCTTTGAACCAAATTTATTCTTGTCAATCTTCCAATGAAAAGTGGCTGAAATAAAAATATCTCTAGAAATATGGTATGAAAGATATCCTTCCAAAGCATAAAGTGTTTATAAAATGTTTATTAAACCTCGTGCTTCTTGAGAGAAAGAATCAAATTATTTTAGGGAGGGTTTATAAAGAGAAAACATGCAGCATATCATCCTGTTAAAATGTGTACGAACAAGATTGAAACCTGCAGCATGACAGTTAAACGTAGATACTATGTGAAGGGATTTCTTCACATGAGTTGTAAGAAGACTTGATTCTTGACTCAGAACTTTTAATGTTATTGAAGTCATGGAAAAAATTAGCACTATAAATTTAAAAAGTGATATGAGTTTCCTTGTTGCACTACTCTTTCAGCTAAAAAAAGTATCCACTTAGCAGCAACATTACAGCTCTAAGCTCAGCATTAAACTTTTTAAAGTGTCACTTTTTTTCAGCTTTAATCTAATGATAGAACAGCAATTGCAAAATTCATTCTTTATTGCACCATTTAGCTCCCTGAAACTTCATCAAAATCAGGAGGGATCCCTTTTTGCTCTGATTGCCTGACCCAGAATCTTTAATCCCCTTTTATTAAAAGCATTCCACTTTGTTTCCTCATGAATTGCTTTCTGAGGTTTTGGAAATCAACAGACACAGATACAGAGAAGAGCTGAAAGCTATTGCAGAGCATAGCTCTGAACCCTTGATAGCAGTATTCTGCACTAAGATGACAGTCATTTGGATTCAAGATGTAAATGTGACATCTTATTAATGAATGATAGCATTAAAAGTGCCACCATACTTGATTAAAACATCTACTTAGACTTCAAATCAAGTAAGCAGTTCTCTTCAGTATTTCAACAGCCCTTATAATAGCATGTCACTGTGATTCAAAACTGATAGAAGGAACAGCTGTATCAATGGATTTGTTTCTACATTCCCTCCTTCCCTTTATCAGAGTTTTTACTGAGTGCCTTTTTTTTTTAACAACACTAAGCTTTCATGATAATTTTTGGAAAATATTGGAATGATAAGGGTATTTTAAAATTTTAAACCTGTCCTAATGCCAAAATTTACTTGATTTCCCTGTTTCCTTTCCCCACCTACAAATAAAAGGGTGATTGATATTTTATGAAACAATTGCAATAAAAGGGGATTAGTGCAAGGCTATATTTTTCTAGGTGAGAATTAAATACATCAATATAGCTTTAACTGGTAGAAGAGAAGACAAATTTCAAACTGAGTGTAAGAGATTAACAGTGATGATGAATGAGAAACAAGGGCTTCCCTATTTCACTAGCTATTACTCCACCATATAGCAGGACTCTCTTGAAGACTGACAGAGGAGGTAGATATATTTGCCTGCAGGACTGTCCCTCAAGGAGCCAAGGTGACAGCAGACACAGCACCCTTTATTCAGCTGCCCAAGACACCAACAATCTAGAAAGATCAGCTGCTTGCCACTGTATATAAGGGTGTATTTGCACAAGCAGCACAGACTTGAAGGACCTTGCTCTCCTGTCAGTAAGAATCAGTTTATCTTAGAAATCAGGAGCATCTGAAGATTTGCCATTTCGAAGTGTCTAGAGCACGAAATGTCTGAGACTCTCATTGCCAACGTGGAAGAGGATGTGTTAGGTCCATTGCCAGCAGGTTATCAACATTTGCATTCTATTTCAGAGCCAGAAGTACTCAGAGCCATAATACTGCTATTGCACAAAAGATTTTTGGAAGCTGGGTAACACTGTCAGATTCAATGGTGAAATAAAGGAAAGCAGAGATGGTGTCAGTCTATGCTGTGTATGACATCCAGAGTCTTTATGATTTCCTCCTAAGCTGAATCTTTTATGGTATTTTCATTCTGTGATTGTAGTCCATGGGTTTGCAGCATGTTTGATGTTCCTTCTCACTCCTGTCTCTGCCTGGGATAATTTCAAATCTCCAGAACTGGCAGAGGGCAATTGTTGACCCAGCACCAAATCCAAGCCTGTTTGACTTGGCAGGAAAAAACAGGGGCTTCAGCTTGCCGTGATTACTCTCTGGCTAAAGGTGGTGCAAAGGAAATGCCTCAATTTACCAGTAAAATTACATTCAACAAAGTAATCCTATCTTATTTTTTTTACCAGTGTTTCTCTTATGGAAACTATGTCTAAAACCCAGAAAATGTCAGGCAGACTTTTAGAGTGAATAGTTGAACCGAACAGCTCTTTTTGAGATTAACAGCCCATTCACAGTAATTCTTTGTTCATAATAAGGGATAGTATTGTTGCTTCAGAGACAGCTTAAGTCAGTCAGGCACAGAATCTAACACTGTTTCTTATCCATAAAACACAGGCCATGTATTGCTGCATACATTTCAAATACCCAGATTTACTACACAATTAGAAACATACAAAACCAGTTTGTACAACCATGACTTTAGTGTACACATTTTTATAATGGTTTGCCTTTTTTTCCTTTCCTATTACTTTGTCATAAATGGAACAATGGATACTTCAGCTGTCTAAGCATGTACAGAGCAAAAGCTGGGAGGAGGATTGTATCACACCTCCTACCTGTCATGCAAAATTCAGAGCAGAAGAAATTGTGCTAGTCAACATGCAGATAAACTGGGCTCTTTAATTCCAAAGAGACTCAAAATCAATAGATTTAGGATGAAAACTGTAAAATACAATATGTCTATGAATTATGACTTTACTGAGAAAACACGACAACGGTCTTCTCAACATAGTTTTTAAGGTTTTATATCCATTCTTTTATTTGGGACTTTGCAGTGTAACCAAATCTTTTTTTAATGCTGAACTTCAAGAAAATACTATCTCCATTGATACACATGAATGAAAATAAAAACTATCCTGAAGTGAAGGTATTTGGCAAAACATTAAGAATAATATGGAAATATATGACATAAAAATAATTTATGGAACAGAAAGAATGAGTGTTCATTTATCTGTAATATAAATTAAAGGTTCCATTCAATATATGAACATATTTTCAGATAGTTTTAAAGCACTCTGACAAAGTTCTGCTGAACCTTTAAGAAAAACAAATCTTCATATCCAATCTAACTGAAAAATAAAAGACAACTTTCAATATTATCTCTGATCATCTTCGATGTTTTCTCACCTTCACATTGCCGTTAACAAAATTCTGCATCTGAAAAATATTCTGTGTGCTGCATTTCCTATGAGAGGTAAATTGCTTCCTACGTTCTCCAGGAAGGCATAAATATGATCAGATTTAGAAGCCAGGTCAGCAAGGTCTGTTCCTGCAGAGCATGCCTATTTTCAGCCCTATTAGTTTCTGCTATTCCCATTCTCAATATAAAGTTATAGCTATAAACAGATGGGCTTCAGAAAGTTGAAAATATTACATGTTCTGTATAAAAGTTAAAAATTAATAATTTTTAAGTTATTTTCAGGTGAATCTCATGTAGAATCTTTACACGCTACAGCTTTATCACAGTTGTTTTTGGTCAATAGTGTAATTGTATCATATGATTTTTGTATCATATGGTGTTTCCACAGACATCAGTAATGATTTTTGCTTTCATTTATGCTGTTGTGTTTCCTTGGTTTCTTTAATACAAGATAGTTGTTATGGGTTAACTGAGGAAAAGGGGGAAGGGGGAGGTGTCTTTTAATTTTTTTTTTTTTTGCTTTTTCCTGAAAGAGAGGAACAAGCGAAACAGGTGGACCCCTCGCAGCACAATGGGGTTGGCGGCGGAGCGTGGAGTGTGAGGTGCGGTAAATGGAGATGGTGCCACATCCACACGCTCCTTGCAGAGCGCAGCAGGGCCATTACAGGGCTGGCCTGGCCTGGTCCGGCCCAGCCTGTGCTCATCGCTGTGGTGTTGCTGAGCCAGGCTGGGGCTGGCAGTGGCAGCGCCACCAGGCGCAGCTCGGAGCGTGCCACCACCATGCAGCATGGGCAGCGGTGGAGCAGCACCACCACCCCTCTGGCTTGGGGCTGGGCCGGTTGCCAGTGCTTGCGGCAGTCTCCCACCGATTTCCCCCGCCTGTGCCGCGTCGCTGCAGCCCTGCCAGGCACGCTGCAGCCCCTGCCGAAAGCACCACAGCTTGGAGTGAGAGCAGGGCTTCCTCGGCCGCTGCAGCACGGGGTGAGTGGGGGTGGGGGGTGCCTGCATTGATGGAGGCAGCAACAGCAGCTGCTGCATGAAACAGGGGCAGGCCCTGGGCCTCACAGGTCCCCTAAGTGCTGGTGGCGTGGACGGTGGCGTCCCCTCCTGTGGCGGGTGGCCCCACAGGCAGTCCTGCCAGTGCCCCTGGGTCCCTGCAGCATTGGCAGGGCAGGTGGGCAGTGGTGGCCCCTTCCCACGGCGAGTGCTGCCCCCGAGAATTTTGACCGCAAATGCCACCATATTGCCTTATAGGGAGGGGTCAGAGAGGGGGCAGTGCCCAGTGCCATCTGACACCAAACCGGGCTACCGACCAATGGAGATGTGGCGCACACTGGAAAGGGAGCACAAGAGAAACAAAAACAGACACCCCATAAGATCGGCAGAAAGAGAAGTCGGCTCTCTCTTGGCACGGGCAGAGGCGCGGTGTCACCAGAGTGCCAGCAGAGGACTACACAGCTCCACACAGCAGCTATAGGGGTAAGGTATCTCTTCCCTTTGGGTCCCACCATTATGCTTCCTTTTCAGTTTTAACAGTGTTTCTTTGATTAGTGTGTCAGAAGTGTTAGTGCTATATTGACACCAATTAATTTTTGTTTGTCAGCACCAGGTCCTTCCAGAAAGGCATCAGTGATTGATTTTCAGTTTTAGTGCAAGGTTCATAAAATCTTTATTTTCTTTTTCTGTCACTAGCGTATACTAGTAGGTAATGCAGAATCTAATTGTTATGAAACTGAGAAAGTAGAACAGTTCTCAGAAGATTAACTAAAATCAAGTAGCAGAGGGAATGAAGTCATCAGTGGGTTTTGATGCTCATCCCCACAAATACAGACATTTCGCTTCCAGGACAAGGAGAGATTATTTTACCAGAAAAGAATAGCTGGCTTCTGAGTTTTGACTGCCAACAGAAGAATCAGTAAATTTTGAAAGCCACAAAGGATTTTCTCATTTAAACATTTCTCTCCAAGGGATTACATAGAAATAACTGAAGTATTTAATATTTTAAAATGAAATTGTTCTAATATTGATAGGTTTCTTTCTTTCATTTTTTTTACACTGTAGAATTTGTTTTTTTCATAATTTTGGAAAAGGTGTATACAGATGAACATTTTGATCCAAATACATTGCTTTCAATATAAGCTGAGTGCAAAGTGAATGTAAGTTTGTATTATGTGATGTTCTGCTGTGCTGGTAGCAATGAAAACCCATGTCACATTTGGTTAGTGTTCTGCAGTAAAATAAATGACTAATGAAGAGTTTGTGGCAAATAGGTAATCATATCCATACGTTTTTGTTGGATTTTTTCTTGAGAATGACCTTAGGCTGCGCCTGGTTTGGGCTTCCTCCAATCATGCATTCATTTTCTTTTTCCATTTTTTGTATCCTTTCTCTTAGGTACTGGTTTATCTATAACTTGCAAATAATGTAAAAAGAAAAGCCTAGCAAAATAACAGTTTGCTTCATACCATAGCATTCACTTTTCAGTTACTTTTTATGTTTTAATCAGACTGCATTCTTATTTTCACTGTGGATTTAAGGTCACATGTAGTTTTTAAGAGCATAGGGAGGGCCTAGATATAAGAAGGCCATTCATGTTGTTTTCAATACACTATCAGCTCACGCAGCATACTGTATGTCCATATGATAGTATAAATAATCTTTCTTGGACAGATATTGCATATGTTAAGATACTGCTTAAATTAATGTTTCACATTTCTTTCCATTTCCCCACAAGTTTCCATGAACTCATGAGAGACAAAGAATGTCTTTCCACCCATTAGTTCATCTAAATTTTAAGATAAATCTTATTTTTTTCTTCTTCTTCTTCTTCTTCTTCTTCTTCTTCGTTGTTTCATATATGTTTGCTTGGAACATAATATTTTCATTACACTGATTCAGACATAATATTTAGGAGTAAATCCTCATCTACTTCTTTTTACTAAGAATGGTCACTGGCAAGATGCCTATAAAAGCATAAAAACTATTTCTCTGATATTCAAATATCCCTGTTTCATTTATAGTGAGACTGCCTCACTGTCCTTCCATATTCTTTTTGTGCAGATGAATTTGGTTGCTATTTTGACATAGTTCATATTTGGATTCAGGTAACTGAATTCGTATCTTTATTATTTCAAAGGAATAAAAAATATCTATGGTCAGCTGACCAGAAAGAAGCCATGTTACTAACACTTTGAATTCTTGCATTGAATTCTCTGTCTAGATACTCTTCTTATTTGCCCTCAAAATTATTTTCAGCAGCTCACTGTGGGTTATGAAATTATTAAATACAGCATGTCCAGACTATGTTACAATATCCAAAGAATGTAAATCTTGGATATCAGAATGTCTCGCAATCTGTTATGGCTCTAAGACATTGGCAGAAGTCACCCCTGAATGGCATTTGACCATTATTCCTTCTGTCTGTTGGCTGTATTAAACCAAAATAATCATGGAGTACAAAAAGTGAGATAAATATGCAATAAATGAAAGGATCCATTTTGGGAGTTCATTTCCCTGCTGTCTTGTATATAATCTTTCTTTCCTGGATTCTCTGGGACACCATGAGCTCTGAGGCCCTATCTATCTTGTAGTGGCTGTGTAACCCAGAGGGTCCCTATCCAACACTACCAAATTGCCAGTCCCAGTTTTAAAGGGACATTGACAACTGCTACAGCTCACAATACAAAGGAAGTCCAGCTGTAGATGGAAACCTTAGTCCAGCTATCTGATCACTACATTCATTTGGCAGCTCCTGAACAAATACAGTTAAGAAGGCAGGATATAACAGTTTGGAGAGTTACAATGACTTTAGCAAAACTTAAACTTTGCCATATGTAGATTGATGCAGAACAATCTAACCATTGTTACAGTAATAATCATTGCACTATCTTTGATGGTGTTAAATTTGTGGGATCAATCTGGAACAGTGGCAGTGTTTAAGGGTAGAAGGAAACTGCCATCACTCCATGATATCGTAAATCTTAAGACATTGCTGACATCTGCAAGGCTATATTTAAGCTATTGTAGAATCAACTTCTGGTTTTGTAGACTCAAGAATGTGTGGCATACAGGCATAATACTAAATCCAGTGCTATGTCTATATATTCTTTTATTACGTAAAAGTGCAAAATTATTTAAGAAAAAGCTTGCTTTTCATTTGTGAGCATATATTTTCTTACCCCTAAGCCTTGTTTACAGTTCTCAGTATCAATATATTCAGTATGAAAAAACACCAAATTATGATGACAGCTACTAATCCAATACACAAAGAAGGAATTTTCAGAATTCTGACAATTTTTAAAGAATTGTTTGTGATCTGTTAATGTTGGATATATATATTTACAGGTGTTAAAAGTCATACTCGAGAACAATGTATGTATGTATGTAAGGCTGTATTTATGAATGCAGCCTCATTTAAACACCAAGCAGACATTTGGCACATAAACTGCTAATTGTAAATTTTTTTCACTACTTTAATTCTTATAACTTTCTTCCAATCTTGCAGAATATAAGAGAAAGGTAATAACACCACTACTTCTCTACAACAAATGAATGGGAATTTTAGCTTAATTTAATTCATTTCCTGTTATAGAAAAATTAATAAACAAGATAAAAAAGGAATTACTTTGAGATTGCACACTTTGTTTTGCTTTCTTGCTTGTGCTTCTTCTATTTGATTCCACGCTATGAAGGTAAAGCTCTCCTCTCTTTCTCTCTCCTTCATATACATAACAATCCTCTTCTAATTTCAACTATTACTGCAAGAGGGCAACCAAAGCTGCTTTTCCATGTTTAAAATGAATTATTAATGCATGCAGTTGGCAGAAAAATGTCCAGCGATATCATAATTTTGACATCTATTTTACTATCCTCTGCCAGGGAATAAATAAAAAAAGTCTCATTCATCCTAAAAAGGTTATCAGGTGGGAAGAAAATTCTATTACTGTTGTTGCATGATGTCTTCATATGATGTCACTAAGTGAAGAAATAAATCTATTTAAATTAAATAAGTCACAGATGTATACCAAAATCTTATACTTCCTGGATTTGTGTTGTCAAAGCAAAAAATACTAAAGATGCTGATATACAAACCTCAAGGTTGAACATACATGAAAGGACATGAGCTACTATAATGTGATGGAATGAAAATTGCTGATCTCTTCAGTGTCTCTATAGAAAATAGTGAATCCCGGATTCAGTGATGGAACAGGAGAAAAACTGGCATATACTGGAGCAAGTTTGGTCTTTTTGTCTAGGTTTCAAAAATAAATACTGCATTTAGCCTTACTAACAAAATTTTTTATTCAACTACTGACATAAATTACTCCCCTTCCTTCTGAATCTTAAAAAGCATTTAAGTCTCAGTTGTTTAAAAAATAAAAATGAACAAATGATTGATCTTTATTATATGATTCATCTCTATAATAAAATATATCTGTCAGTAATTTGCCCAGTCATATTTGGATAAATCACTTTTCAGCTTAGCCAAAGGCATTATTGAAACTGAACATTTGGTTGTAGCAGTTTATTTTATACTTCCTCCAAAGCTATGATCTGACTACTTAAATCAACCAATTATTACTGTTTAGTTCACTAATGAGCATTTTTTCCCGTTTCCCTTCCTGCTCTTATTTCTCTCCATCTTAATGCAAAAGAAAGATAAAGATAAGCAGTGATAATCCAGAGCCTAAAATGCAGAAGCAAGAGTGGGAAATAGGAACTTTTGCCCTTGCTTTAACATTTCCTAAAAATGTAGCCTGGCAAGAAGAAAAGGGCAAACCAGTTTTCTCTTTGCTGGTACTGTTGAATGCACCCATTTACTCACAGCTTTCTTCAGAAGGACTTTGGAGGTAGTCATTTGAGTGAAACATTCTGTAGGACAGAAGCCTAACCTCCTTGTGCAGAGACGTTGCTTCTTGGAAAGCTGTTAACTTCATCTTTCATGCTAGATTCTTGTGCCTGTCCATGGGAGCTCTCTCCACAGTTTACACACACTTCCAACTTTAGTTCTGAGACTCAGTATCTCCCATAGTACTCGGCAGTGTAACATAAAAAAATTACAAAATTTACCTATTAAAGATTCGTATTTTTCCATTGTGATTTGTAATGGGAAACCAGTTTACACAACTATTAAGGACATGGTTTCTTTAGATTCCACTCATCTTTTTAGATACAATTTTATTGAGGATGCATAATCATATAATCATTTGAAGAGTTATTTTATGAAGAAATATTTCAGCCAGATATTTACAGCAGATTGTGGCTACAGAACTAAACAGATAAGATGAGAGAGCTTATAAGGAGGGTAGGATAAAGTAAAATATCAGTTTATATCTCTCTGGACTGTATAAGAATGCAGTTGAGGATTTTGCCTAATTTTGTTTTAAATTATAACAATGAACCCCTTCTGAACAGCATATTAACCATTTGCATTTGGTTATGAAGGAAAGGAAAACGTATGTGACACTTATCAAGGAGCAGCATTGTAATATGGAAATTGTAGAGGTCATGAAAAAGTATCTTTCTTCAATGCCAGCAGTTTAATTGTGGTTTTTGTATTTTTTTACAGTTTTTTTTTTCAAGGCAGAATAAATTTCATGAGAAAAACTTCTATTTACTTTCAGAACCAAAGATGTGGTCAAAGGTTATCAGGACAATCAGCTCGACAGACCAATTGAGCACATTAGTCTCGGTCAATGAGGATCATACTTACAAAGTTAACCTTTTTTGCCAGAGTGTCTCAAAGCCGATCCTATTTACACTTCATTCACTGTTGGGTACCGTGGAACAAAAACCGTGAGACAGAAACAGAATGTAGCTAACAAGCATATTGCAACGCTAAGCCGCATAGTATGTATCTTTATGTAACAAAGCATATTGCAAGGCCTAAACGCAAGGACATGAGAAAGGAAGTTAGAGTTGCAATAAGCATTGCTCGCTAGCTGAAAAAGCACATAAAGTTAGTATAACAATAGGATCTTTTAGTATTAATTAACATCAATGACTTTAGCCAATCAATAAGTGACTTTAAGCGTGTGAACAGCTGGTGCATATAGCGTGACACCAATCAAATAGCTTGCGGCCGCATGTACAGAACCATAGAACATATAAATGTAGCTGAAAGTAGAGAATAAACGGATTGACCTTGCATCATATTGATGAGTTTGTGTCTTCCCTGTGCCCTGCACGAATTTAAGGCCTTGGTAACTCACAGAATCTGTTTCTCTCTGATAACTGTTCCTCAAAAGTCAACAATTCAATTCATGAGGCTCAAAACTAAAGTTATGAACCTTTGGTCTGAGCTGAATACATTGTGCTTTGAATCAGAGAGAAGGGCATTGCAGTCCCCTCTTATCCCAGACTGGAAACTAGTGGAGAAGCACTACTCAGATGTCCCAGAATTAGAGTGGGGAAAAGAAGGAGAGAAGCAGTATTAAGTTGATACTTGTCTTAAAGACAACTTCCTACACATCTGTTTAATTTCTGAAAAATATTCATCTAATTTTCCACCTATGAATTTTCACCAGCTGAAAAACTTTATTATATTCCTTCCTACTGTTTCAGATTTCTCTTTTTTCCCCCAAGTGTCTAACTTGAATCTTCCTTTCTGCTATTTTAGGCCACTATTTCTTGGTCTGTTCAGCAGGGACAGAAGAGTAGATTATTCATCTTTAGCAGAAGGCAGCACATATTTGAAGACTGTTGCTCTGTCTCCACTAAATTTTCTTTTTTGTAAACTTAATAATCCCAGAGTGTTTTCTCCTTCTCCAAAAGTCATAAGTTTCTGATGTTTGATCAATCTTTTTGCTGTCTAAATGGTCCACTGCATTCTTGAATTGTGGTGCAGAAAATGAATACAGTACATCATGTAGGGCATTACCCATACTGAAAACAGTAATTACTCTGTGTGTCTTGCAGTCTATATGCCTGTTTATACATCCCAGTATGATGCTTTTTCACAACAGCATGACATAGTTGACTGCAATGTGCTTGTCCTCCACAGAGATTTATTAGTTGATAAATTGCTCAGTGACATGTGCATACATACATATATTTGGGACTGAAGTTTCCAGAGGGTCTTTTAATTTTTCAGCAGAAAATATATAGTATATAGTTTATTGACTTATCAAAAGCAAGTTACAGTTTTATTAACTCCTGCATAGCAACATTACTATTCTAATTATGCAGGAGATTTGGTGATAGTCCTGTGTATTTTCCTCTAATTAATTACACACATTTTATTTTGTGAGTATATTTTGGCTTTTCTTGTAGAAGTAAAACAATTTGTGCTGCCTGAACGCAGCATATATATACACACATAATGGAAAACAAAATCAAGAGCTTTTCTAAATTCAAGTCACATACTTTCTTGAAAAATATGCCCTTCCTTTCTTTCTCTGGCTTCTCCAGATCACGCGCAATTCCCATCAAGAGCAGAGAAGCAGCCTAACAACTACATCTTTCCACACAACAAAAGAAGGAAAACACATATTAAGAACCTATACAGCTCAGGCTCCACCTGCATCCTCACTTTTTCTTGTCTGAATATGTTTTTCTCTTGTGGACCTAAGTAAGAAGATCTTGTCCTTAGCCGAGACATTCAGGATAATAAAGGGTTTCCCAGTGTAACTGCTTAAACCTCAATTTACTGAAGAAGTGGGTCTTATATGACATAATCAACTTTATACTTCAGGCTTTAGTCCACTGTCTCTCTCAGATGCAGTAAACTATCTTGATCTGCAATTATTTCAACATATATTTTTATATTGAAGAACATACTTGTTTTTTTAGAAACATATGAAGAATTCCTGGATGTCTTCAGGAGATATTATTACTCTTGTAAATTGTGCAGATGACCAGATTGAGGGGAATTATGAATTTAACAGTAACCTTTGCTGTTGTCAGGACAGATAGTTCTTCATCAGTATGGACTCTAAGTTTCTTTGTTTGAATGGAATGCAAGCAAGGTACCCAAATCAAAGTATATGGAAGAAATATTTTGGGTTCCTCCTTCCAAGCAGAAAACAGATAGGTTCTTAATTTAAACCATGCTTATTATTCTACAATTTTCTTTAGATTCTCCTTGTGTTAATCCATACTAGTATTAGGCTACTTACTCTCCAAGCTGCAAAAGGTCACACAGAGCAAGGGAAGGATGAATGAATTTCCCCGCCAAAGCTTTTCCTTCTGTAAAGAAAAGCTCTTTTCCGCACAGATCACTGAAGCAATACAGTACCTCAACTTTGACTGCTAGTGGGCATGGTATTTAATTTCTTTCTCATTTTCTATTTACAACACTATATGATTTGCCAAAAATTGACATGCATGTGTGCTGAGTGATTATTCAGTGTTTCATTGCTTTTGGAGAAAAAATAAACCAGAAAAATATACAAAAATATTTCAGAAGAATGTAATTATTTAAAACTTGTATTTTCTAGTTCAAATAACCATGGAATGGGGACACAGGGATAATCACATAGTGCTGTTCATACAAGTTACAGTAACTACTGTTTTATGGACAGGTCTGCTCACCATCTTCTCTTCAGCCTCTAGTAAACTTCAGACTGAATATATGACTGATGATAAAGATGACTACAAGAGTCTTTAAAAGCTCTCTTTTGAAAACTGTTCAATGGTAAATGGCTGCAGGATTGTCAGGGCTCACAACTGAGTTTTGGGAAATAAAGATGAGTTCCCAGCTCATTTAGGACCAGGCTCAGTAGCCTCATTTGATAGGAAGTTAGAGGACTACTGTTTTAGAAGGGAAGTAATTTCTATCATCTCCAGGGCTTTTTTTTCAAGGGACTGGCTGAGAGAGGTGATTCAGTGATGTTAGTCCATGCATCATTTTAACACCCTATTTATTTTTACTGGTATTGATGCACTACTTAGGGCAGTGAATCAAGAGCTCTAATCTATATTCAGTACTGAAGAGTTGTTAGTCCCAAGACCTCATCTACTTCTTGTTGTTTTATTTTTTCCTTTATTTTGTCGCAATAATCAAGTTTAGAATAATGTAAGAGGTTAAGCAGGAGACCAAAACATTTGTTTGCTTATTGTTTCATGCTGAAGGTGCAGTGTAAATAACAAATCAGTTAAGAATCATAAATAGTCAAGAATTAGAACTTCATATCCTGGGGAAATATTGATATTTAAGCCATATTTCAGCAAAAAGCTTGGATACACATACCTTCTGAAATCCATGTTTAAACTTTTAGTTCAAGGCAGTCTTCAGTGTGGCAAGAGCACTAGAAACAGTGATTTTCCAGGTGCAGACCCAACCATCAGGAAATGGAGAAATGGACATGGTTTATAACACAATGGATAAGTCTGGCAACTGCAACACTTGTGGATGATCTGTGTAAGGGTGCTGCTGATCCATGGGCCTGCCCTCTTCAGTGACCACGGAGAAGGACAAAGGCGTGGAGCAATCAGGGCCGTGTACCCTGGCTCCAGCTGTATCTGCATCCCCTCCTTGCCCTCGTAGGACTGTGGGAATACACAGGAGGAGAAGGAGTTATCCACATTGCCCTCCTGTCAGAACAACAGTATGAGTTCCAGTTACAATCTCAACATCACTGTCAGCATACTTTTACTTTTGGTAATCAACATGTCTCCAAATTCCACCTTAATAAAATTAGTTAGTTAATTAATTTTCATCGAGTCACTGGGCACTAAGCTTATCCCTGTTAGCATAAATAAAGATTAATCCGCCATGAAAAGATACTTTCAAACCACATGGCTTGTAAACGCAATAAATTTTTAATGTGAAGATGAAAGAACTGTACATAGTGCTGACAATTCACTCTCTGGACCTTCTTTACTCCCTGCTTTAGTAATGATCCAAACCTCACTTTAAATCTATGCCTGGAAGTTTAGGCAGTTGATTAAAGGTTTTTATTACTGACTTTATGAACAAAATTTATTAATTTATTTTTCAATTTTTCCCTCAAAACTAACAGCTAATTTATTTCTCTGCTTCATACTTCATGAAGAATACAGAGAAACTGGATTCAGTTTCTCTCTGCTCTACAGCGGTGTGACTTCTAAATGAAAAATACTTCATTTCATAGCACAGTATGGAAAATATTAGCGGGAATGTTGTACAGCATTTTATCAGTTGTACTTATTTACTTTTGTGGTTTCTGTTATTTCATGTTTGTGTGGAGATTTGCCATTTTGCTTTACTATTCTAGACAGGTTTCAGAAAGTGAACTGTGTGTCAGAATAATAATAAACCTACATCACAGTGAGAATATTCTCTGTGTGGGTAAGCAACTCTGGAAACTCTTTAAGCAAAAAAAGAATAAGAATCTTATTCAATGGTCTGAATAGTATTCCTCACAAAATAGTATGCCATCACAAATGGATGGCATGCACTACAATATAGAAAATGTGTCTTCTGCATTTAGAATATGAAACCCATCCTCATATGAAATCCCTTTTTTCTTCAAAACTCAAAAAGCTCCACATCAGCTTTTTTAATCAAGGTCATTTGATGGTATCTTTGTTTTCAAAGTAGAGATGTATTTTAAGTTATCTCATGCAGAGTGATAGACAAGTATCGTTTATATAGGCACATTTTATTCAATTAAAATAACACAGATGCTTCTAGGTTCA